>JAOTOM010002398.1:0-101028 GCA_034440615.1 Ashinkailepas kermadecensis
ACAAACATAACTGAGGCCAGGGTCGAATAACAAGCAAATCAGAGGGCCTCTACAATCCGTACACAGTGGAGGAGGGGAGGATTCGGCCCCTGACCATACAATTTCGGAAACTACTGAAGCTATAAGCACAAATTGTGGAGGATAGATTATGGATTTTGTGAACTCACTTTTGTACAAATTTCATGACTATAGATTAATGCCCTCATGACAAAATGAGGTCGAAATTGGCTGCCGTCGTTACCGCACCGAAGAAGCCTTTTTGTAATATTCAATTACAGCCGCCACCCGGTCGGTCGATTTGGCACCACCTAGTTGCTATATTTACTAGTTGCTATATTTACTAGTTGCTATATTTACTAACGTAGTTCGATTTTTGTTGCAGGGATGCGCTTATCGACTTAACAGTCACAAGATTTCATTACACCGCCGCCCGTTTATGAGACAACACCAAAAACAAGTGGGTGGATTACACCCTCCCCCCCCGGCGCATGTGTTAAACAGCCACATCTTATAGCTACATCTATCCTGTAGCACTTTGCCCCCCAATAATTTTCATAAAAACAACACCAATGCGGATGCCCATCGTGCAGCGACAAATTTGCAAAGTGGCAAAATTGGTCACTTATGCTCAAGCTTAAATTCATTTCTGCCAATCGAATTGATTTCAGGGCTTACGTGTGTAGGTACGCACGAATTCAGTACGAAACTTAAACTTGATATGCAGCGACATTGCAGTCCATTACCAATTGTTCCTGTCCGGCTAAGTTTATACGGTATTATTCCAGAACTAGGTAAAATGCGATTTTTTGATTTATTTTTTTGAATACGGGGTATTTTAACGTAAAAATCATGATGCGACCACTCATTTTCTCAGCAAATGATTACTTTTCAGTTGGCAAACAAATACACGACCATAATCTTCACTCTGCAAACATAGCACATCGCGTATAATTATCCGTACCTGGTGTGTCACAGACGTGATAAAGAAGACATTCAACACTTCAGGCACTCGATTTGATACTCTTTGACATCGAAAACCTTATGTTTCTGCCTTAATTCGACATTATCTCAGAGAATGCATATACTCGCAACACGCCGCGCCAGCCACCGTCGATAAGGGTGGCGTCGACATTCCCTTGCGATGCTGTATTATTTTATTTAAATATATTTGATGACGTCATGGCCGAAAAATTTGTTTCGGATAATTCTGGTTTTCCGCTTAGGTTAGGTTAGGTTTGGTTAGATTATATTATGATATAATATATTTTATATATTATGCTACGTTATCTTAGTCTAGGTTAGGTTAGGTTAGGTTATTTTATTTTGTTGTATTATTTATATATTCATATTTAATTTTTGAACTCTTGACCGTAAGCAAACACGGCAGTGTAATAATGGCTTCATTGTGCAGTTGTTCATTGTCGCTGACTTAAAAGTAATCATTTGCGGAGAAAATGAGTGGTCGCATCATGATTTTTACGTTAAGATACCCTGTATTCAAAAAAAAATCCAAAAATCGCATTTTACCTAGTTCTGGAAATTTACCGTTTATACAGGGTAGTACTGGACTTGTAGCATTGTCACTGGTGTCACGGTGTCAAGTTGAAGAATGACTTACCTTTTTCATTCAAGCAATGTTTTGTGGCCCGGCACACGCACACTTTCCACTGCACACGTCGCACGTTTTCAAACCGCCGCGAACACACCCACTTCAATCAAAGTCGCGTTCTTTTCGAAAAGCGCCTGCACTCCACAAGCTCTGTCTCTCGAGCCGCGCCGACCAACAAGATAGCTGCGCGTGCTGTTGCGTGACGACAGCTGGTTGCGATGGGGTCTTTCAGCGAAGGAGATGCGAAAACAAGCGCTCTAAATCAAGGGTTCTTCAAGAGAAAATTGATACATACATACTTCTAGGCCGCTTGCACACACACAAAGACACATACACACACACACACACACACACATATATATATATATATATATATATATATATATATATATATATATATATATATATATATATATATATATATATATATATATATATATATATATATATATATATATATATATATATATATATATATATATATATATATATATATATATATATATATATATATATATATATAAAATATATATATGTATATTTATATATATATATATATATATATATATATATATATATATATATATATATATATATATGTATGTATATATATATATACTTATACATATATATATATATATATATATATATATATATATATATATATATATATATATATATATATATGTACTAATCTTGATATATATTTGTTATTAATTATTCATTATTCGTGAGTGAATTTTTACTGGTACACGATGTCAATTAGAAAGGTTGTCAACATTTATTAAAAGAGCTTGGTCCACAGAAAGCAACGTAGTCGAAACCAGGATGTGGTCACTCGGACCACTGCGATGCCAGTGCAATGGTCCCGAAGAGTGGCGGATTAGTTTCTCTGTCCGGTATGTTCGGATAGGTTTGAAAGCAAAATGAAGACGTCCAGCCGCCAGCCGGACGGACGTGAACGATACCAAATCCGCACAAATGCGGTCGGCACCTGCGGTTTGTTCCGTAATAATCCCGTAAGTAGGGTGATTTGCGATTGCATCTGGAATTGAGATGTCTTCGTTGAAATTGCGTATGCGTTGCGACATGCTTCTCTGGCAGCAGCTCTGTTACTCATTGGTGGTGGGCGTCGCACGTGCTGGCCGACTCGCTGGGAGACGATTCGGCGGCTGACCTGGCCGATCCCGTCATGTTTCGCACACCACCGGCCGTGGTGAGCTGATGCTGCCCACCGGTGGTGAGCTCGTACTGTCCACCGGTGGTGAGCTCGTACTGCCCACCGGTGGTTAGATGGTGGTTCTAACCAGTGGTGAGATAGTGTTGCTCACCAGTGGTGAGTTGGTGCTGCTCACCAGTGGTGAGGTGGTGCTGCTCACCAGTGGTAAGGTGGTCCTGCCCATCATTGGTGAGGTGGTGCTGCCCACCAGTGGTGAGGTGGTGCTGTCCACCAGTGGTGATGTGGTGTGGCCCACCAGTGGTGAGGTGGTGCTGCTCACCAGTAGTGATGTGGTGCTACCCACCAGTGGTGAGGTGGTGTGGCTCACCAGTGGTGATGTGGTGCTGCCCACCAGTGCTGAGGTGGTGCTGCTCACCATTGGTGATGTGGTGCAGCCCACTAGTGGTGCTGTGGTGCTGCCCACAAGTGGTGAGTTGGTGCTGCCCACCAGTGGTGATGTGGTGCAGCCCACCAGTGGTGAGGTGGTGCTGCTCACCAGTGGTGATGTGGTGCTGCTCACCAGTGGTGATGTGGTGCTGCCTACCAGTGGTGAGTTGGTGCTGCCCACCAGTGGTGATGTGGTGCAGCCAACTAGTGGTGATGTGGTGCTGCCCACCAGTGATGATGTGGTGCTGCCCACCAGTGGTGATGTGGTGCTGCTCACCAGTGGTGAGGTAGTACTGCTCACCAGTGGTGAGGTGGTGCTGCCCACCAGTGGTGATGTGGTGCTGCCCACCAGTGGTGGGTGGTGCTGCCCACCAGTGGTGATGTGGTGCCGCCCACCAGTGGTGAGGTGGTGCTGCCCACCAGTGGTGATGTGGTGCTGCTCACCAGTGGTGAGTTGGTGCTGCCCACCAGTGGTGATGTGGTGCAGCCCACCAGTGGTGATGTGGTGCTGTCCTCCAGTGGTGGGTGGTGCTGCCCACCAGTGGTGAGTTGGTGCTGCCCACTAGAGCTCGTGCTAAGTAGCAATGTGGAGTTGAATGGAGGATTAGAGGAGGAAATTTATGATGACCATTACCGTCAGCTGCCACTCCACACCCTCTGCCCCAATAGAACCACCTCAAATGACGCATCTGTGATTTTCTAAGGAATTGGATTTTCTCAAGTGAGCCGTGTTTCATAAATGAAACAAATGGGCCGGTAGATGAGAGATTCCTCATCTACCAGCCGTATTTCGGCAGGCCTGACGTCTAGGGGGAACCCACTCCTTAATTACACACCCCAAGCTTCTAACGAAGTTACTACGCTGTCCCTATTGGTAAACATTGTCACTCAATCCGAATTCGCGTCATACATGCCCCAGAATGTATATCTGTGTGGAAAACATCCTACACGTCCATCGAGGTCAATGACCTTACAAGCCTTCGCGAAGTTGCTCGTGAGATAGTGGCGTTCTGAAAACAGCCAGAAATGTCAAACTCCGTTGGCGGCTTGGCAGCTTTACGCCACCTTGACGGCGAAAATGTGAATTGCTATACCCAGAGCAACCTGAAATATCGACTATTAGACCCACACTTCTGTGTCCCATTCCCGACTGATTGGTAAATATGCTACTATTGCTGCTTGTCGTGTGCCAATGCTGCGAAGCGTCGTCTGCTGGACGTTCCTCGTGTTGTCATATCTCCGGAAAGGTCGGGCCGCCAATGAGCACCCGAGCGAGTGCCGACGTCATCGGTGAAGAATGTACGACCGCTCGCCTCGCCTCCGATACGATCTGCGCCCGCCCCGGCCAGGACGGGCCCGCCTGCAGCGTCACCTGCCCCGGCGACGGCCAGTGACGCCTCGCCTCGGTATCATGCGTGGGCCGGCCGGTATGCGCGTAATCTGACAGATGCCTATCCGTTGGCTGCGCCGAAATTCGAGCCAATCAGCGGGCGATCTGGCGGTGGGATTATCGGCGAGGCGCTGGGCGGTGAAAGTCGCCCCCCCGACCTGACCGGCACGACCCCGCCGGCTGCATATCGTGCCTGCCGCCGCCGGCGTGTTGGCAGCTGGGGTCCTCGGCGGTTCGCACTTGGGGTCCATGGTCCTTAGCGTTGTAGCCGCCCACTTCCGACGGCGGTAATCCGTGTGTGAAGCCACTGGCGGATCCGGGGGGCATTCCGGCCATGCCCTCCACCCCAAGCGCTTCAAGGGGGGCATAGTGTCTTTTGCCCCCCCCAAACCAACAAAAGTAAACGAAATTAAAATGCAGTAACCTTTGCTGAGGTTAAAAAAATAGCGTTCCGGGTGAAATAATCTCCAATTTTAAAGGTATTTTGTTATAATTGTTTTGAAGCACAATCTGGTAGCATAGTAGATTCTGACACATCGAGGGTTCTATGCTGTTGAAGTTCTGCTTACAGCAAGAGATGACGAAATCAGCAGTTTCATTATTCCTTCGTCAGATAGGTTCATGAAGTTTGTTTAGCCAGTAACGGGCAAGTGGACCCAGTGAGCCAGATTTCGAAAGCGGAATTTGAATGGGATGTTTTGTGCGAGTGACCAGTTGCCCCCAGTTGAGCAGCATGTTTCGTATGTTGGTGTTGGGGCAAGGCCATATAACCATACAGGTGTTGGGTTGCTAAGATGAATAGACAGGCTACATTGACTGATTTTTTCAAGAAGAATAGCAAGAGGAGGTCTGTATTTATATCCTGAATAAGAGATAACTGGTGGGTTTGCATGTAGGGGAGATTCGGGTGGTAGGACCGGGCTATCAAAGTTTAAGGGTATTATTGCAGTTTAAGGTATCTACGAGACAAGTTTTACACATACCCTCATGCACTGGCGGATCCAGGGAGGGGCCATTCCGGCCATGCCCCCCTCTGAAGCGCTTAAAAGGGGGGCCATAGTGTCTTTGCTCCCCCCCGAAACCAACAGAAGTCAACTAAATTAAAATGCAGTAACCTTTGCCGAGGTTAAAAAATAGCGTCTGGATGAAAGAATCTCCAATTTTAAAGGATTTTTTATATCTAATTGTTTGGAAGCCAGTATAATAGCATAGTAGATTCTGACACACATCGAGGGTTCCATGCTGATCAAGTTCTGCTTACAGCAAGAATTGACAAAATCGGATCCGCCAGTGTCCACGTGCACGAACGTTGACGTGGTACAAGACGTTGAACGTGAACGTGAAAGTTTTGGTAAACAAGAACAAAAATCCGGTAACATAGAAACGGTGGAGGTAGGCTGGGGCCCCTACACAGGAAATTATGTTGTCAATTATTATTTTACTTTTTATTTTATTTTAAGTTTAATTCTTATTTTAAAAATGGGTCCCTTTGCCAAATAGTGGTCGAAATCCGGTGCATTTAACCAAAAATAGTGGGAGAATGGGCATCCTCCAAATCCGTTCGACCCCTCCCCTGATGCAATTCCTAAGTACGTCACTGGGGGAGGGGAGGGGGGGGGGGGCTGACGCCGAAAATCGAAAGTTGCCCCACCCCAAACCGGTGGCTAGATCCGCCAGTGTGTGAAGCCCAGCTCAGGTGGCGGTACGGCGCTGGTCGGCCCACAACGCCAGGATCCACGCGAAAACGTCACCGCACGACCGCAAGGTGACGCGTCCTATCGATGTCAGATGTGAACATATCGAGTGGTGTTTGTGAACATCCAAATTGTTTTCCGAATAGATGCTTCGGAGGGCATGGTGAAAATAATATGGTGTGTGATCGGACAAGCACTGGGACATTCTGGTCGTCCTTGCATTACCCAGAGCTGTCAACTGCACTGTACCTCGAATCTCTCTCACAACTCCCTCAGTTCCGGAACCTGCACCCAACATGCATGGAAACTACAAAAGGAAATTAAATATCCTACCAATTATCGCCTTCCAAATTGTAGTTCGCAACTTCCACTGAGGTCACAAAGTACCCTTTTGTATTGCTTGACTCCGGAGCTACAAATGCCACCAACGCTTCCGAAACTCCTGTAGGAATGTTTTGTAAGCCCCCGTTAGCAGTCAGGGTGCCCTTGTCATCAGTCATGGCGCCCTTATCCCCAGTCAAAGCGCCCTTGCTATCAGTTAGGGAGTCCTCGTTATCAGTCAGGGCGTCCTCATTATCTGTCAGCGCGCCCTCATTAATCCGTCAGGGCGCCCTCATCATCAATGAGGGCGCCCTCGTTACCAGTCAAGGTGCCCTTGTTGTCAGTCAGGGTGCCCACGCTCGTCATCATTCAGGGTATGAGCATATCTACCAGTCTCTATCAGTCGCAAGCCGCATGAGTATATTGAACCCGCTTTCGGCAAAACCGCATTGTTCTTTAAACGCAGCAAGACATTTCCAAAGCGTCCCTTCGAGTATCTTCATGGGGCTGTTTGGTGCGACATCAAATTCGACTCATGAAGATGCCGAAACCGATATTTGTATGGAGCCAGGTCCAGTGGAAAACCTATTACTCTTCAAATTTGAATATTCATTGAAATACATGATAATAAAATAAGCTGAAAAAGACTGTACAACTGATTCCGTTAAGATCAGCTACGGCCTCCCGTGACTTTGCAATGCTCAGTTACGGCCTCTCCGTGACTCTGCCATGATCAGTTATGGCGTCTCCGTGACCCTGTCATGATCAGCTACGGCATCTCCGTGACTTTGCCATGATCAGCTACGGACGCCTCCCCGGCCGACAGAGGTCCGCAAGGCAGAGGCTGGAGAGCAGCCATAGTCCTTGTTCGGTCGCATTAAACGCGACAGGGGCGGACTCATCGGCAGCGGCTGACACAAAGTGCAGCTGACATCGCCCGTCAATGGCGGCTGGATGCTGCCCCCCCCCCCCCCTCCCTCCCTCCCTCCCTCTCCTCTCTCTCTCTCTCTCTCTCTCTGCACCGAGGGCGAGGCACCAGCGGCCTTTGATGCCCGACCGGCAGCCACCAACGGACGGCCGTGGTGACCCGATGTCACGCAGACCGCGGCCGCCCGGCGGGTCAACGCTGGCCAGCCGGCCGTGACCCGAGAGGTCACCACTCGTCCCGCCGGCGGCGCCTGTCCGGTCCACGACGGTGTGAGACCAGGTGAGAAGCGGACCTGTCGATGGTGAACGCAGAGAGGGCTGTATGGTGGTCTTTGGTTTGATTTGGTTACTTGATCTTGCTACATGCACTTGCCACATGTATGTTATATGTAAAAGGCAAGCCTGTGATGTAATCCCACCAATAGCAGTGGTGGGTGTTTAGGTTGGGTGTGTGCCGGTCTCATGTTGTGATTTGTGATTTGTGATCATTGTGTTGTCATGCCGGTCTCATATGAATCCCAGGGTCGCCTTGTGGTCGTTATGGATACTTCAGGCGAGCGCCTATGAGAAGATGGGGACAGTTTGCAATGAAGATTTCGATACAATGGGATGAGATGGAACATAATGTGACGTGGGTAGGTTTTAGTCACTGTGTGTGCTAAAATGCGGGGCCCGTGGATGCAGTGTGTGGCTAATAAGACAGTTGGGAACCACATTGAGGCCACCCGCCTTGGCGAGGGCAGTGAATACATCAAGGACGAATTTGGCTAGTTTTAGTGTATCGTATTTACTCACGTCGAATGGATGCAAAGCTTCGATTGGTATGTCGACGACTGGACTCATGGAGCGTCTGTGTACTTCAAGCCATTTACGTAGAAGCAACACAAAAGCTAAGAGGACAACCATTGCTAGGCCAATTATTTTCAGTCAACGCCATAGGGTTCATGGTTAAGATCGGAGAAAATTAGGGACAGTCCAGGACACGACCGCGCATAGAAAGGTATCTCCAAAGAATGGTGAGGAATTTTCCCTGAGCTTAAATTTCTTGTCAAAGACAATCAAGCAAACTGTATGTGAATTCAGACGTGATTTGCATAGTGAGGTGAATGACGAAGTATGATTCTTTAAAAAAAAATGAACTAGGAATCCTGGCCAGTGCTTTTATTCGTCTCTTAAAAGACTAACGGAAACATACATGTTCAGCAGTCAGCTTCATAAAGCACAATACTTGTGTCAGTAGTAAGATTGTAGTTGTTGTAGTAAAATTATTGATTCGAAGACTAAGTGTTGTAAGTCACATTTATTCGTTGGATAGCGGTGTATCAAAGGTCTTGTCAAATAGTGTTCTTTAGATTTATAGTCATCTGATTGTTCTGAGAGCAGCTACTACCGAGGTAAATTGTTATGATCTGTTTGCAATGCACAATCTTGATGTGAAACATGATAACACTGTTATGGGCAAATTAAAATTACATTGGTGTAATAAATATAAGTAGTAGAAATGCATAGGTAACATGCTACAGATGTAAATCGCCGAAGTTACCTTCCATGGGTTCATATGATAACACTACTTCCCTAGTAAACTAATCATTACAGGACCGATGAACCGCTTGCAAAGCATAGTGATTGGAAGCGTGGATATTACGAGCCAGCTGGATTAGCACTGTAATGAATAAGGTGGGCCACTATCTGCGTCCAGTGGCGTTCGGGCACTACCAATCATCCAGCGTACGCACTACCGTAGACAAAATTGAGTAGACATATATGTTGGGTCCCTTTCCAGTGACGTTTTGCTTTAGTTAGTTAGTTATTTTGGCTTTAGGGCGCTTCGACCAGAATTGATCATTCGCGCCCAGCGTGACGTTTTGCTTTGATCTCCTTCACATCCTGAGCCGAAAACAGGGGTGTCATTCGGTGTACTTTTGTTCCGCCATCCGGCACACCAACAGTACTTGCTTCCACACAAATTATGATTTTTCCGCACGAACGTTTCCCGAAGCATTTGACAATAAATTCATGCAATGAAGGCATACAGTGAGCGAGCTAGAAAACAGGCGGTATCCATCAAAAGGATGAACGCTTCCCTACATTCATATTGCACATCCAGATATTTGGCTTGCTGTTCAATATAATATCCATCGACTTGTCGGATGCAGTTTGTGCTCTTCGGGCGCCGGTAGTTCAGTGGTTGGGCTGAGCGTCTGGCATGCCAGAGGTACGGGGTTCGATCTATCGCGGTGCCCGCCCTTCCTGCCAAGGTGAGAGGCAGGCGGCGCTATATGGCCTCGGCTGCTGAGTGCGTCATAAAGTTCCAACCACACACGCTTGTGCTCTTCGGAAAATTACAGAAATAAATTAATCATTCACGTCAGGTGAAGTTTTAAATCGCACTTCTATTCTAAGCGAATACATTTTCTTCGGCTTTGAACCAGCCCTGAAAGGCACATATATAAAGTGCTAATAAATCAACTTAATTAACTGACATACGATGAGGGCTGCAAGTCGTTTGAATACTATTGCGCACAAACGCACCAATAGAACCATTTGGTGTGGTCTTGCGTCGCTGTTCAATTACAAAATACTCTTCATACAGTCACGGCTCAAATGTACACACACAAACCGGGAAGCGCACGCAAGTTCGCACTAGAGCGGTTCAATAAATGCATAAATAAGCATTCGGTCCAAAACGGCTCCCATGTCGCGGAGGAGGGGAGCTGGCACGAGAGAGCGCCCGTGCAAGGGAGGAAGAGAGAGAGAGAGAGAGAGAGAGAGAGAGAGAGAGAGAGAGAGAGAGAGAGAGAGAGAGAGAGAGAGAGAGAGAGAGAGAGGCGGAGAGCACGCGCGGCAGCCGATGAGAGGCTGGACAGCCTGTCAGAATGGCGTCACTGCTAACAAGATGCAAATCAACCGTAATGAAGAGCAATAGGATAACTACAAGATGGCGGACAGGCCCGCTGATTAGGTAAATTATGTAATGCAGCGGCACAAAGGCCGGCCGGGCGGGCGGAGGCACAGAGCCGGCGAGGGGCTGGCAAACTGTCGCCGCCGGCCACAACAGACGCTATCAGCGACTGCTGCGTGGACAAGCAACACAGGAAAATAGCTGACGATGTGCGTCTGCCTTTTGACAAGAAATGCTGCTGACGTTTCAAAGGCCCGGCTTTTCCGGAACATCTATATGAATGGCAGTCATTCGCAGCAGATAATGGACACAATTCGGCTTTCGTTTAAACGCATTTCACAAAGAACGACAGTAATGAGGCACTTGGAGATGTCTTCCCATCTATGGCTGGAAAGCAACGGTGTGAGTTCGCATACCCTTGGAATGGCGAAAACTGATGCCGAACTCCACAGAAACCATCCTCGGGACACCGAGTGAGTACCGGGCGTTAAGTCCGCTGAGGTCTGTGATAAAATATGCATTATGTTACCCTTGAGGTGCTTGAACTGTTTTACTCCTCCTGGCACGTGTAAAAGCTGTTAACGAACTTCCGCCATCTTTTTGTGACTAGCTGGCTTGATTATTTGGAGTTTTACCCCTAAACGGATTGTGAACAGCCTCCTTCTGTCAACCTTTTACTTTATTTATATTCGTGGCACCTGTTCAAAACGTTTTCTGTCGCAAAACGCTCATAGCGTTCAAAGTTGTTTCTGGGAAATACCTTCAAGTTCTTTTCCAACGCATGTAGCCGCATGTACCATATTGCGTTGACACTCCCATGTTACGCCACGTACCAAATGGCAGTGGAGAAGCCGCGAATTACACACAACAAGCGAGATTTGAACCCGGGACTTCATAGTTACTTTGCAAACGCGCTGCCCACTAGGCTATCGGCCCTCCGACAGAATTCCTGCAGGCCTCAAGAGCAAAGGAGAATCCACTCCTGAACAGATCAACGATACATTGACCTATCGAACTAAGTCTATTAAACTAATGGCACGCGAAATTCTTCGTGTATTATATATTATATCGAAGCTCAATCTTTTGATATTCATAATGGAAAACAAAAACCAGAAGTTAAGAGCCACCTCATGCGGTGCGCATCACAGTGCATGCATCGGTTGGAAGCGATCGAGGGGCATGCTGAATATCAAAGGCTGAATACCATCTAGCATGGTGAGGTAAAGAATGACAAGCAAATAATCAACACGAGATGCTTCGGCGCTTGTCCCCAAGGTGCAATCACTTGTGCCCCTGTGTGTGCCACACAACATACAGGCGCGAACGCCGCTGTTGCACGGTGTACCGACGCAGCCGGTTGTCATAGACTGTGATGGAACTCGTCGTCATCGTTCAAAGGATCACTTAAATCGATGCAGTCCCTCGAGTAAGCCATTTGGGAACTGCTGTTCGCAGAGTTTTTGCTGGGCGTGTTCTCAGGCACTGGTGGAGATTACAGCAGTGCTGATAATGCAGCTGCAGCGTCAGGTTTCACATCCGCAGCATAAGCTTCCTGTACACGTGCACTGCTCGAAGCTTCACCTTTTGAGACTTCACCAGATTTGATATTTACAACAGTAGTTCTAGTGGTTATCTTCCATCGTTGTCTTTAACTAATGACAATTTGCACATCTTGGAAATGATATTTCAGGCGTAGGATATACCGTTGATGCATGCTGCTGTATAAATTACATGCATGCATTTTAAACATGCATTGCTGTGATGACTTTTGCCTGTATATCAACTTAGCTTCTGTGCCTATGCACTGATCCGCGATGACCGCATTGTGAATGGCTTCAGTTCATCCATATTTAGCACGAAGCATCGAAAATTCATAATCGGTATTGGTGCCAGGGGTGTTGTTTTATGCACTTTTGAGGGGTAAGTGCCCCATCAATGTTGGCTTTGCGCCCCCCCCCCAATAATTTCTACTTTTAACATGGGACCCTATGGAGTGTGACCCCGCAATCCATTTGGGCCCGTCCGCTGCTTCATATATTGCACCCAAATAATTTCCAGAAATCAACGCACGTAATTGATGTTCACTCTCAGCCACGTTATATCTCATGGCTCTTGCATGTCATAAATACGTGCAATAGGCACTTAGAGATATGTTTTCATTGGATCGGGCCAGTGTCGTGTTCGCCATACCAGTGTCATCAGTGACAGCCAGGAGGGTCGGGGTCGACGGCCGACCACTTTCTACGGCACCGAGGCTGATCATATCCGATATGTATGTGTGCATTAGATCAAACGTCAACATGCGTACACGCAATTATAGACGCAGTCAATAGATAAAGCAAAATGAAAGAAATATGCACACGTGTGAGAGACATGAAAAAGCTATGCATATATCTAGATGTTTTGAACAAACCTGAACACCCATTCTCTCAGTGAGTATGTGTTACTAAATAATCCACGTTTGCTACTATGAGCTACTATTGAACAAAGGTTGTCAACATGCCCGGCTAGCCTACAAAACATGCTATTTTTACTTGTGTCCACCCTGCCAGCCGATGTATTCAAAATCTGTCTAGATCACGCAAGTCTAGCATGAACGGTGGGTTAAAACATGCGTTTAATATACATACAGTCAATCTGAGCATCAAATACGTCATGCCAACCACGTGAAAAAGGTATGCGCAACTCTTGCCAAACGAGACAAGTGAGATTGAGCAGCCCCCGACCAAATGATGCTACCAAATTACAATGATGGAGCAAATATGGAATTAAAGCCAGCAATGACGGGACTAAAGCTAAACTTGCCTCCATTAGTGGTTGATAAGGTTTGGATGGGTCGCAGACACATACCTGGCGCACGGTTCCCTCTCATGGTTTGGATGGGTTTGGATGGGTTGATAAGGTTTGGATGGGAGTGTGCCGGGATCGTTTCGCAGTGTGACGTCTGACGAGATCGTGTTGCAGAGTGTGACGTCTGACGAGATCGTGTTGCAGAGTGTGACGTCTGACAAGATCGTGTTACAGAGTGTGACGTCTGACGAGATCGTGTTGCAGAGTGTGACGTCTGCCGGGATCGTTTTGCAGTGTGACGTCTGCCGGGATCGTGTTGCAGAGTGTGACGTCTGACGAGATCGTTTTGCAGTGGGACATCTGACGAGATCGTGTTGCAGAGTGTGACGTCTGACAAGATCGTGTTGCAGAGTGTGACGTCTGCCGGGTAGCCAACCGACCGGCTAATCTTAATATCGTCAGCACACATAATACACGTTGAGCTACTGCAGTTTGGCGCATCGCTACAAAATATAGCGAACAAAATCGGTCGTCCGCATATGCATTTGACGTACATATACCTTCTGGGACACCGGACCCCACCTGAATCCAGTCCGATGTCTTCCCATTTAAAATTACTTGCTGTACTCTCCCACAAAGATACGACTCCAACGTCAACGTTATGCCAGACAGACAATAAGATGGGCGAAGCTTATAATGTAGGAGAGTATGGTTAACACTGGTAAAAGCAGATCGTGTTGACCCAGTTTACGATTGTATCTGGTATTTGCTGGACATATTTGTTTTTGACACATGCTCCCCAGCACCGGGAGGCATAGATGATTCCAAGAATATGCTAAAGGACGTCCTGGGAATGTGGCTCACTTGAAGTAGTTTTTGACGAAGCTGCGTCAATGTGCACGATGTTCGGATCTAATGAAGCATTTCTAGACATGCATTCATGATGACATGTAAGAGGGAGGGAGCTGAGAGATACCACCAATCCAGATTATTAATTTTCGAGCTCAGTGCTAAATATGTATGGACAGAATGCACTCACAATGTCGACATTGCGGAACAGTGAACTGGCACGAAAGCTAAGCCAGTATGCAGTATAATATAGTATAGGGATAATAGTTATTGGGCATAGGGCGAATAGTCATAGCGTCGGATATGGTTACAACCATTGACCCTATGCAGTATAGGGTTAATGGTTATAACATCGTCAACAATATGGGAACGGATTCACACAGGATGAGCAGCCGGAATGATCTAAAATGGGAAAGATTAAGGAAGGGAAACTATAAGACCGCTTTCAATTTGACATAGCAAAAAATAGGTATACATATATATATATATATATATATATATATATATATATATATATATATATATATATATATATATATATATAGATATATATATATAGATATATATATATATATATATATATATATATATATATATATATGTGTGTATATATGTAGAGAGAGAAAGAGAGGCCACATCATGTGACCCGGCTAGGTGACGTCACCATCGACATCAGCCGGTGCGGCAGACCCGGCGGCGGTGGCGGCAGCTCGTGACAGCCACTGACCAGCGCCGGGAACCTCGCTCCGCGGAGCTGCCGACAGCGGATGGCTGGGCCGTGGAGTGCGCGCCGGCCACGCTTATCCGCACACCATCGACACGAACAAAAAGACAGGCGCGAGTCGCCGTCGCGGCGCCCACACGAGAATTGGCGCGGCTGACGCCGGCCGGCGTCGTTATCGCCGAGATGGGCCGTAATTCGGCGGTGATGCGACAGTTTCGGCGACCGACGCGCGCCGGCTGCCGGTCGTAAGTGCGGCCAACTAGCCGCATGTTTGTGCTGCCAGATCGCTGCGCTTCGCCCGCGATCGGCGCGGCCGCGCCGGTGCCGCGTGGGCGGCCAGTCACGATGGGTCACGCCTCGCCCGACTTGTAACGGCCGGTCCGCCGCTGCCGGCCGCCGGAGGTGCGGACTGCTGGTCCGCCGGAGGTGCGGACGGCCGGTCCGCCGGAGGTGCGGACTGCTGGTCCGCCGGAGGTGCGGACGGCCGGTCCGCCGGAGGTGCGGACGGCCGGTCCACCAGAGGTGCTGACGGCCGGTCCGCCGGAGGTGCGGACGGCCGGTCCGCCGGAGGTGCGGACGACCGGTCCGCCGGAGGTGCGGACTGCTGGTTCGCCGGAGGTGCCGACGGCCGGTCCGCCGAAGGTGCGGACGGCCGGTCCGCCGGAGGTGCGGACGGCCGGTCCGCCGGAGGTGCGGACGGCCGGTCCGCCGGAGGTGCCGACGGCCGGTCCGCCGGAGGTGCGGACGGCTGGTCCGCCACTACCAGCCGAGCACAAGCTGCAGATCTATTCACTCATCTGCTGACCAACTTGGAACGCCGAGCCCGTATGGAACTTAAATTAAGCCACCGATTGCTTTCTTCAATGGCTTACCTGCAATAGATAGTGTTCTCCGGACGAGTTGAAATAATACTATGCAGATCATTCGGCTGAAAACAGTATTAATCGGCCAAATTGAGGTTCTAACGTGAATTTTGTTAAAAGTGGCTGGAATGAGGATGGCATGTAATTTAGCGCTGAACATTGAGTTTCCGTTTCCTAAATGATGTTGTTTTTGTGTGGATCCGAAACAATGGTATTTCCTATAATGCTAGCGTTTTTACAACCGTCGGTAAAACAAAAAGCGTGGTGATAACGAGACCGAAACTGATGAAATATATGTTTGGCATATTCTGAACAAGGCTGTGATTTCTTAGTGGTGGTCAGACAAAAATGTGCCGTTCGGTCATTTGCCACGGTGGTAAGTTGGTGGAGGAAGAGCAGTAATGTGTGGAATAGTGTAATGAAGTCGTGTGGGAACTGTTTTGACGCGTGAAACTATGGTAAGGACAGCTCGCTTTTCAGCTGGATCTAAATCATCGTGGTGTAAATTTGGGAGAAATTGTAAGGACGCGTGTGTGGGGTAGTGTTCTCGAAATTGAAGTTTGGAGGCGTACCGAAGTGTCTGCTGCATTTGACGGATATAGCTGGTGGGAGAAATTCTGCGTCAGCTTCTAAAGAAATGAGGGGTGAAATAGTCATTGCACCAAGTGATATATAGATAACTGTGTTTTGAATAGTAGAAACTGGCACCAAGATGAGCCACCAAGAAACTGTTGCTACTGGCACCAACATAAGCTACCGAGCTATATTCTATGATGGAAAGAACTAAGGATTTGTAGAGTCGCAAAAGTGTGTGACGATCGGCCGCAAATTACATGAAGTAATCCAACCAAATAAATTGAGTCCGTGAAAACATTTGCTCTGGACGCGTTTGGCGTCCAGAGCAATGCATGGAATGCATGGAAAACCTATGATCAACAATAATACCAAGCAATATAATCAATTTGCAAAAGGTATGTGATTATTTCTTAGGTGAAGCGATGTTTCTGGGTTTGGCAGGGAGTCGATTTGTTAAATATCATTGTGACAGATTTTGGGTCCGAAAATGAACCATACTTCAGGAACCAATATACTACGTCAAGTGCGTTTTGTAAGCGAAATAAACAATGTTCATAACTTCCGGAGCAAACAAAAAATTGCACTAGCATCTGCAAAAAGTGAATATGATAAATTGCCAGGTATGTTTTCAAAACGGTCGTTAATGGTGATGTTCAATACAATTGGCGATATGCAGCTGCCGTGTGCTAACCGTTTTGTAAATACTGTGTATGGGAGATGGTCCACAGGCATCTGAGTTGAAAAGTGTGGGTACCAGATCAGAAACCTACTAAATTGTGCATTTAGGTTTGAAATATGAGCACCATACTGCGTAGATGAGCTGTATTTCGAACATAGTACTTTGGATGAAGCGAATTGGTGTTAATGCTCATGAGCAACAATTGAAGATATATGTCCGAACGTAGCCTCCTGAGCAGAATATGTTGTTTGCATCACAAAGCTGGATGCACTGCGCCCAACTGCCGAAATGGGTTGCACTTCCCAAGCCGGCATGATGCGACCGTCTCTCAGGTGAAAATAATGTGAACAGTGAAGCCAGCTGACGAGCTCCGAATTCCAGCCGCATAGGGAACCGACCCCGCACACGCCCGAACTGAGCGGTGTGAGTGATGGCGGCCACCATCTCGCATGTATTTATTTATTTATTTATTTATTTCACAATACATGCCCTCCACGTATAGTGGCTATTATGGACAGTCTGGGTATAACTCAGATATTTACAAAGAAAGGATAGATTTGTGGTCAATAGTGGGAACACATGCGCAACAAACATTCATACACCAACATAATACAATACCCATATCACTCTGCACTACACACACCGTGCTTGCAACACGAGCTGTAAACGAGTAGTTTATGGAAGTGATATGAAAGCGACGGCCTAAATGTGAGTGCATGGTATACACAAATATATTTTGTAAGTTTTTTTGTGACTAGTGTTGCTCGTGGAGATAAGCTCGTACACGCTTCTTGAAGTTAGACAGCTTCAATGTTTTTGTTTCAGTAGGGAGTTTGTTGTAGTGGAAGACAGACGAGTAGAGAAATCTCCTGCGGCCCGCCTCTCTGTGTATGGCTGGTAGGTGCAGGTGGTCGTCTGCACGCGTATGACGGTTTCGCAGGGTAGAGTTTGCAGAGATATGACCGGCAATGTGCGTTGGCTCACCCGTCAGAATGATCTTGTGGAGCAAAGTAAGGCTGTGAAATAGATGCAGATCAGCTGCGGTGAGAAGACCCAACTCGTTACGGGCATCAGAAATATGATCAAATTTCCGTAGACCTGACACGACTCTAGTGGCGAAGTTAATGATTTTGTCTAGTCTGTGGATGTTTGCTGCCGACCCGTTCCCATAAACAGATATGCAGTAGCGGATATTGGATATAACTAGGCTATTGACTATAGTGAAGAGGGTACTGGTTGGCAGATGGTGACGCAGATGGTTCAGGGCCATAAGGAATCCAGTGCACTTGCGGACCACGACAGCTACATGGGAATCCCACGACATGTGGCGATCAAATGTCACCCCAAGGTTCCTACACGAATGACTTTCATATATCACAGCGTCCCTAAAGCACACTCGTATCGGGGTAATATTGGGAAGATTCTGACGCGATCCGAACGTGAGAAGCTGAGTTTTGGTCGGGTTTACCTTCAAACCGTTATCCAGGAAGTAGTCGTATAGTTGGTTCAGACATGTCTCCATCTGATTTATCAGATTTGGGAGATCAGATTTGCGACCGGAGATGAGGACCTGGGTGTCGTCTGCGAACTGAGTGACGTGTGCTACCGGGACGTGCAAACTGAGGTCGTTCGAAAAGATGCAATAGAGGAGTGGACCTAGTGATGAGCCTTGAAAAACACCTATGTTGTTAGGAAGAAAGGAGGAGAGATGCCTGTTTCCGCGTTGATCTGAGATGCTAACAGCCTGCGTGTGACCTCCCAGATAAGCCTTAAACCAGTCAGTATCAATTCCATGGAGTTCTAGTTTAGTGAGCAGTTTGGTGTGATCTATTACGTCGAAGCATTTACTGAGGTCCAGAATGCAAAGGAGAGCTACTTCCGAACGGTCCATTGCTGCTAGTAATTTGTCCGAGACTGAGATCAGAGCGGTTTCCGTAGAGTGGCGTGGTCTGAAGCCGTGCTGAGTTTGGGCCAGTAGGTGGTTTGCGTTCAGGTAGTGATAGAGTTGCTTCTGCGCTACCCTCTCTGTGATTTTGGCGATAACCGGAACCAATGAGATGGGCCTAAAATTAGAGGGATCCGAAGGATCTCCTGATTTGTGAATGGGAGTTACTATTGACTGTTTCCAAGTGGAGGGGATATCAGCTGTAGTCAGGCATGTGTTTATAATGTCGAGCAGCACTTCTCCGATAAAAAAGAACAGAAATTTGATGACCTTAATACAGATCCCGTCGGGTCCGCAAGCACTTGTGCTCCTCATATCCATGACAATTTTGGTTAGCTGTTCGAGGGATATGGGTGATACTTTTATAGGAGCTGGTAGAGACGCGCGATAGCCGGCAACTGGGAGGTGTGTGTTCAGACATGTTTGCCTGGCGTTTGACCTCTGCTGATACCTTAGGTCCGACACTAACAAAGTATTGATATAGATGCTCAGGTAGGACCTGGGGTTGAACTCTATGAGAGCCTTTTTTTGTGTCGATAATGGGCTTAATAGCACGCCACGCAGCTGATGGGCCTTTCTGTGATATCTTTCTGCTAATATCGTCCCTACAGTCAGCTCTAATAGCTGAGCGAACTTGTCTGTTAAGTATTTTGTACGTGCTTCTATCTTGCAAATGGAGAGCTACATTTCGCCGGTGCATGAGCTGTTTGGTAGCTTCGCTGACATATGGTGCTGTTGGGTTCCTAAATTTGATGTTTCTGAGGGGCAGGTGCTCGTCGAGAATAGGTGTCAGCAATTTCAGCAGGGTGTCCCATTTGTCCGTTACTGAGATGCGCCCAGTGACCTGTACCCAGTCGATCTCACCAAGGTCAAGAGTCAGTTCCGAGGTGTCTACTCGTCCGTAAGAACGTGACTTTATTACGGTGTTGACTGAGGCAGGCCTGTTTACTTTAATGGAACATATGATACATTTATGTGGGCTGTAGTGGCAGAAACTCACTCTGGTTCTGCCCACGGAAAGGGCGAGTTTGTTAGGATGACATCCAATAGAGAGCCTGTGGCGAATGTAGGGCGCTGCACTGTCATGGTAAGTGAATAGTGAATAGATACTGCCGTTCTCGACGATTGATCTAACGTGTACGTTGAGTGCACACATGATTGCCTTGTGATCATGTTTCGCTCCGCGCGCACAAGGTGGCATTTCCATGCTTCACGTGAGTGGCCCAAGTGTCATGTTGGCTTTTGCGACTGTGGCGTCAACACGGTGTGCAGATGCAGGCTTGGCCGAATCACAGGCTTGATCGCGGCGTTCCAAGCAGTGTCCGTGTAGTGTCCAGTAGAGTAGTGTAGTGGTAGTGTCCAGGTAGTGTCCGTGCAGGACATACGAGGAAAGAATCCGCCGGTCGCAGAAATTGAATGGAATTGATCTACGCATAACTGGATTCAGCTCTAGTCTTCAGCTTGGACCAGGAAGAAAGCTGGCTTAGGTCTCTCCGGCGATCTATTTATAATTTTATAATCCCGACTTGATGTCATCGATGGGCATCTTGCAACCCGTGTCCCTTTTATGTACAATGTACTCCCTATATTCTTCTCAAAGTGAACAACGACAAATATATATATTTAAGAAAATAGAGAAAACGTTGTTTATTTGTCATTGCGTGTAAAGAAAATATACGACCTTCAGTATACCAGGAGGTGCTGAGTTGACATCAAAAGTAACGATAAAGATTATACTTTATTACTCAACGTTTCGGCCAGGGGCCATCGTCAGGAGTGATGAAAAAAGCTCAAGTTTAAAAATTGAAGAAAAAAACACGAGGGGAAAAAAGCGTGCAAAAAGACACGTGAAATGCAGAAAAGCCTCCTCAGTGGTGCAGACACTCACAGAAGCTCCAAACCAGAAACAAACTATGTCAAGAAGGAATCCTCTGAGGAAGCCCGAGCCGATGGTCCATATACATATCGATGCATACACTCACGCACATATATATATACATATATCCAATATAACGCGTAATACATACTATATATAATTTATGTTTATGTAATGTTATGTGATATACCAAGACGTCGTTTGCGTGTTTAGTTGCGGCCGTAGATTACGTATATGTAGAGATTCGAGGAGCTTCAGATCAGCGTTGTCCCTGGCTGTTGCTATAATTTCTACTTTGAAGTTTGTGTTAGTGTCGCTGTGTTCCATGTTAGAATGTTTGTCGATCATGTGTTCGCCTAAAGGTGTGTATGCTCTCCGAAGTCTGGCATCTCCCATGTGCTCATTGTACCTATCCCTGATACTACGTTTAGTTTCACCGACATAAAATGTTCCAAGACAGCGATTGCACGTTATTTTGTAAACTACGTTTTTCCGTGTGCATCTACTTTTGAGCCCGTTGATACAGGTGTGGCACGTTCTCCTACCAGCGGGGCATGGCGGAATTTCCAGCGCTGAGCGGACCAGGTAAGATTTCAGCGTAGGTCCGCTGGTCCAGGCTACCCTAACATGGTTTAGATGAGACGAACGGATGGCTGCGTTTACCTGTCGACATAGTTGGTCATCGACAAAAGGAAGTCTCATGTAAACATAGCTGGGATTGCTACCCGCTCGATGCCGACGTTGCCCACCTATCCTACTCCTGTTGTGAGGGTGAACAGCACGAGCGGCGAGTGTGTCCAATGTGCTGTGTATCCGCTTTCCAGGAAAAGAGTCGTCATCTTCGCAAGGCTCCGCTCGCATGAAATAGTATCGGAGGAGACTCGTGCTGCTCTCCTCATTTGGGATGTTAGAACGGCCTTTTTAGTGGCCATCGGGTGGGCCGAATCATAGTGCAAGATGATGGGGGCTGCCATTGGTTTAAAGTACAGTTCGGTGGTGTAGCTCCCATCAGCCTGAACTACAAACAACGTATCAAGGAAAGGAATCGAACTGCTATGACCAGTGTGTTCTAAGGTAAACTTGATGCTGGAATGTTGTTGGTTAATTTATGCAAAGAAGTCGAGCAGAGAGGCCAAGCCATGTGTCCAAACACCAAAAATATCGTCTATATACCTCATGTAGAGAGCTGGTTTCAAATCATACGAAGCTAAGAAGATCGACTCAAGGCGGTGCATAAAAGCAATCGCTAACGGAGGTGCACATCGGTTACCCATAGCCACTCCTTTTGTCTGCTTGTACATGGAGTTACCAAAACGTATGATATTATTGCTAAAAATATGTGTTAGTAATTTCACACAGTCCTGTAACCCAATCCCGAAAAGACAAACATCATCCAGATTGTCCTCGATTAGACGAATCACAGCATCTATTCCCTCCTTTATCGGAATGCTGCCATATAAATTTGTCATGTCCATGGTGAAAACAATACTGCCTTCCGGAAGTTTGGTAGGAAACGTTTCTTTCACCCCCTGCAGGTACGATTCCGAGTTTGTCAGATGGGCGGGAACCAACACTAGTATCTGGACGAGAATCTTACTCAAGAACCAAGATAACTTGTCTAGGGGATCACCACTCGCCGACACTATAGGGCGCAGTGGAACATCTAGTTTGTGGTTTTTGGGGAGCCCGTATAATTCCGCTGTGCGGCTGGAATGAGGAAGGAGAGATAACACTGTGTCTTTATGTAACTTCCCTGATAAAGTTTCCTTGATGATAGTACATGTTTCGATTTCGAGACGTTTGGTAGGGTTTGGTTGGGAAGGAATGCTCTGATAACCGTCCGTTATTTTGCTGGCCTTTTCAATGTAATCCGTTTTGTTTAGCACGACGAATCCTTTGCATTTATCTGACGGCTTTACTATTACATTATCGTTGTTTTTCATTTCCCGAAGTACTTCCCTCTGTTTCGCATAATTGTCCGACATTTTGTTCGATGCTTTGTTGTGATATTTATATGCTTTAAGCACTTTTGTTTTTAAATCTTTCAACTCAGATTCTATTTCAGTTGTGGCTCTCGGTGGTTGGTATGCAGGAGTGTCGGGGAACATGGGGCGAAGCTTTAAATAACCTGTGCTAGAGGTGCTTTGTGATAAGCCTGCCTGCGGTACCTGAGGTACAGTTTGCTGTTTTGTCTCCCTCACATTCCTCCACCGCAAACCATAGATCGCCCTTTCTACGCCTGATTCTGCCTTTTCCAAGCAGCTACGATCCACTTTCTGAGCTAACGCAAAATTGGGGCCTTTGTCAAGCAACCCCAAAATATCTGAGTCTAGAGGTAACTTACTTAGATTAGACGTGCGATTTGTACGATATTGTTCAGTGCCATCGCCGTTGGTGACCGTACCGTGGGTGCCAGAAGTAATGCAACTACCCGAGCTCTCTCCACTAGTAGCCGCGTGGTGGAGTAAATTATGTTTATCCGGGAGTGGCGTAGGTGGTTGGTAAGATGAATGTGTGCCTAGGCGAAGTTCGTCCTCCTGTGGTACTCTGCGGTCAGCTGCTGGCCTCACGCGGCAGTTTCTGACTCCAGAAACAACGCTGGAGATCGTCAAACACAGAAACCACCCACGCATAGCCAAAGCCCACCCAAAGTTCCAAACAGTCACAACGCTGGGCACGAACGCACTAAACAACGAAGCGCACCAGACCCTGTCCGCACAGCAGCGAAAATCGATAACACCACGTGGTGACGCACTAACATCCCTACAAACAGCTGTTTCCACTGGGCCGCAGTGTTTGTCCTCCTCTGACTCCTCAGGCAAGAGATGACGGGTTTCTAGGGGTAGTGAAGTGGAGTCCCTAGAACTCTGATTGGGCCGAGCCGTCAAACTAGAGACTTCTTCTTCCGTTGCTGCAACACTTGAACAAACAGAAGACTCAATCCTCTGGGGATTTTCAGGCAAGTGACTTGGACACGATACCTGCAGGAGGGTACTTCCCGGAAGACAAGTGTTTGACAGAGTCCCGTGCCCTGGTGCAAGACTACGGCCTGAGCCGCTGCTGTCTACTAGACTCTGCTTCTGAAGCGATTCAATTTTCTTCACTAACCTTTGTCTGCAAGCGCTTCTTTCATGACGAAGGAGATTGTTTCATTTATTACGAAACGTTGAGTAATAAAGTATAATCTTTATCGTTACTTTTGATGTCAACTCAGCACCTCCTGGTATATTGAAGGTCGTATATTTTCTTTACAGGCAATGTCTAAAACCCAGGAGCATCTAAGAGCCATTCTTCGTTGTATTAAACCTTGTTTATTTGCCTCCAGTTGCACGTTCGCGTGGCTGCTTCCGACAACAGCATGTCTGCAAATATGTTGTTCAGTGACGTAGCCACACAAGAAAGCGGAGAGGACCATTGGTTGACAGTGCGTCAATTCATGTGGGGCTCGATGAATTTACGTGGAGGATTTAACTTGTCACATACAGTGTTAAATTTTGATGCCCTAGAATCGAGCTTGAAAACAATTATATACCAAGTCTTTAGTTTTATCAAATGTACCCACTGAATCTAACACAAATCCAGGCGAGCAGAACAAAAATGGTGATTTTGGCCTGACCATTTCGCCCAGGAACCTCCATTAATCATAACAATAGGTGAAAAACTCAAAATGGAGTGTCCATGTTTGTTGCGTAGCACACGTACTTTTCAGGGGCGGATCCAGGAATTTCGATCCAAGGCGGTCACTTGCTCTGGAGGGGAGCCATTTTCCCTTAGTGGTGCCTTTTCTATTATCAGGGGCGCCATAGGCTGACAATAATATTGAGTAAGTGAGGGGTGCACTCCAACGTTCTGGAGGGGTCACATCTCCACTGGATGGCACATTCCCCAGCCCCCTAGATCCGCCAGTGTTTGAACTTGACGTTGATAATTTGCGAAGTTCCCCAGTTTTTGTTCTTTGTCAGGGCCTCGTGTAACAAGACTTCGCTGTGTGTGGGGGGAGGGGCTAACATTGACTTCAGTGAGGACTAAATTCCAGTATTTCTAGCTCACCCCCCCCGCCCCAATAATAATTGGAAAATGGACTTGACTGGGTGGGTGGGGGGGGGGGGGCATTTTGAGTAGAGGTCACCCTCCCCCTCCACCACCCAGTTCGCATGTTAGAAGATGCCTTGCTCGCTGCACATACTTCATAGAAGATCAAAAAGTATCTAAGATTATTAATTCAACATCCACTTGTAATAGACCTATTACAAGTGGATGTTGAATTAATAATCTTAGATACTTTTGGTACCTGTACCAATGATGCTGGATGAATCAATGCGAGAGACGACTTTGACAGAACGGTGAAAAAAGCAGAACATGCCTGCGGAAGTCTCTCCCTGTAACCGCCTCTAATAGGACTGGGACCATAGCCTGGGACAGGATGCAAGCAAAGATTGGTTTACAGTTATCACGATACCCAACACCGCTCATTAAAACCGACTTGCGATCTGGAGCCCTTTGGCTACTGCCCGGCCTAACTGTGGGGCTACCTAGTCTCCACTGGCCAACACCTGTACCCACTCCTCATACTGCCACTCCTCGCCTGTCGCCGCGGACAGCCACTCACCGTCGGGTGGGCCGGGGGCCGGCGAGGGCATGCGCCGCCGACTTAGCTGGCGCTCTGGCGACTTAACTGGCGCTCTGGCGACTCGGCTGGCGCTCTGGCCGTCGCCGGAATGATACAGCAGCGCGCCAGTGACAGGCCGACCGCTATCGCTGTCAATCTCGCCGGCCGGCTTTATGCCGAAATGAATTAATACCAGTGTTGTGCCGTCCGACTGTCGATGGCGCCGCCGCATTCCCGGACGGCCAGTCCGATAACATCTCCTAATTGCTACCGGCGCGAGAACTTAATTTGCTACTGGTACCGTCATGGTGTTTTTGTTGGCTTTTTATCAGCTGGCGCGCCTCCATGTTTACGGTGTAAAAACGCCTGCCACCGATATCGGCGCATTGACTGACGGTCGGACCGGGCGGTGATCGGCCGTCGTAATGGGGCGACTGCCGGCTGTGACGTCACGCACCGTGACGGGGCACCTCGGCGCCTGCGAGCCGAGATGTGCGCGGCAGGCGCGCGATGTCGTGACGTCAAGGTCGTGTGGCGTGTGCTGCGGTCGGGAGGCGTTGGCGGGGCGGTCAGGGCGCGCAGGGTCGCGCCGGGTCACGGCCTCTGGGCGTCGAGGTCACCGCTGGCCGCCGGGGACGTCTCTCGATGGCTGTGGACATAAGCGGCGGCTGCCGCCGGTGTTGAGATGGGAAGCCGCATCGTGACCGGGCCGACTCCGCCGTCGCCCGCAAAAGCCAATCGCCTGGGCCGTTGGCGGCCGCCATTTTGGTTTTGTTGGAACGCACGCCCGTGACACCCCTCCAACCCTTTGTGCGGCGGCACGTTGATGGTGACGATAGTGAACAGACCAGCTCGTCCGCCAATCAGCAGGGAAAGATGCCTGTCGCACCGGCTGACCGCACGCTGTAAAAACGATGGCTGTCACGAGCGCCTCCAGATGCGAATATACACTTTCCGGCTTCGCAGCGTGTATTACCACATAACTAAATTACTACTTCACCAATGTGTCAGTATAGGGCACTGTTTGTCTGCGGTTCAGATAGTTCGGTCACTATTTGAATAAAACATGATCATGATCCTAGGAAGTGCCTGGATACTCGTCAGTGGTGGATGCAGGGGGCGCTGGGGCGTGCCTCCCGCCCCATGGAAAGGTCGGGCCCCTCTGATCGGGAAAGGTGCTCCTCCAAGTCTCGAGTGCACACCCACCCCATCCAAGGAAAGGTGTCCCACTCCGTCGATGAGAATTCCTGGATTCGCCCCTGATACTCGTCCTACATTTGCACCTACGGGTTTGCAGGGACGCTTGCGCATGTCTTCAGACACAGTTGGGCAAACCCGCAGATTCTGGTGAACCCTATATCCACCATATTCCCCTTCAGCTCGGTTTCTAGGCAACAAGCTTCTCGGCAGTGCGCGTACTACGAAATTCCCGCCGACAAGTAGAGGTTGGTCAGAACAAATAGCCCATTAATACATACAACGTGAGTATATTGAAGTAGCGTCCCACTAACCATTTGAGCAAACATGTGTGGATGTCTGGACATGTCATGGAGCTGTATCAGCCATCAGCCGATTGTTGACATTCCACCCTGTTTCACCATATGAAGGGCAGCGATGAAACAAGCCGAATATGATGCCGGATTACAATTTATTGCATTTTGTTTTGGATCCATGTCTGTATAGAATACTTGACTTTTTATTTGAGAATACAAAGCACACGTGTTAATGTTTACACAAGCGCACATAAGAATGTTTTTATTCTCTTACGCCACTGAAAAAAAAACACGAGTAAGAAAAAATGTGCTAAGTGTAATGACGTGACTATGTTCATTTGGTATACGGGAGAACGAGTGAACACTTTAGGCTGCTGCACTCTTAAGCTATTGCACCCCGTCAGAGTACCTATTGGATTTTCTTTTTTCACAAAAGGTGTTGGGCAGACTGTTCCATCATTTTTCCCCTCTCAGCGATCTGGAAACAAAGCGTGATTTCTCATAAGTATATATATATGTGTGTGTGTGTAGCAACAGTGGCGAGGAAAATATTTTCTTAAGGAGAGGGGGCGACTAGAAATAGCAGCTGGGATTGGAAAACGTTTTCGACACGCGAAGTGCACGGATAATCTCTGGTTGGCGTGGTGAAAATCCCAAAATTCATTATTTCATGTTGTCATTCTTTGCTAAAGGGAGAGTAGGCCACCGCCCCCGCCCACTCCCCCTTGGCTACGCCTCTGTGCAGCAAAGGTTCTAAGAAAAGCGTGACATTTTCTGGAGTAGCACTACTCCGGGGGTAACACCGCCCGGCGGCATGCTGTCTCATCTTGATGCATATCTCGGTGAACCTAAAATAAAACATTCGAAACACATTCCGAATAACTTTAACAATAATTATAGCGTATTCAGCTTCGGCGTCACCACATGGGGAAGGCACGTTCCTCAGATTTCAACTAAGTGGCGTTGATTTCTGAAGATCATTGGGTGGGGGCACAATACCTGAAGGCGGGATCCAAACGAACTCGGGGACACACTTCACAGGGCTCCATGTTAAAAGTTGAAATTATTGGGGGGGGGGGGGCGAAGCCAGCTTTGAGGTTTAACTTGCCCCTCAAAGCATATAATGACATGGCTTGTCACCAAAATAATACTGAACCATTCAAGAATGGACTACGTTAGCAATGCTCAGAGCCATCGTTGTGTTTTTCGGGGGCTCTGACCGCCTCAGTGATGGCGGGTCAGAGTTGTCTCAGTGTTGTCCCCTCCCCCGCCGATGCTCCTGCGCATCATGTCCTATCATGAGTGTCCCTCTCTGTTCCTTTGGATGGACAAGTGCCCTTCCAGTATTTAATTATGCCTCTCTAATGTTTAATTGTGTCCACCCAACCACATGTTGAGTCTGAAGACAAATCAGAGCGCCCTTCCCTCAGCTCAACGGACATTTCACAAAGTAGCGCAATATGTGTAATACCTTGATACAGTCGCAGTTGTTCATAAACGAACTTGAATGCACCCTGAATCGCTTAAAAAAGGACACCCCTGGCAATGGTCCTTCTGAAAATGAAACATGTATGCAGGTGGTAACTATCAATAGTCCCATTTATGTCAATCACTGGTTGGAAAATGGAAAATGTCAAACATTTCATAAGAAATATCACAGAACAATGCCATTTCACTGGACGCTGAACCCGAGCCTCGGCCGGTGCCACTTCCGTCCAAGTGACCACAAGGGAACAACTGGCATCGTGAGCTCAACAGGAATTGCACACTAATTTTTCAGTATATATTAGAGAACCTTTTGACACTTTCTGTGTGAAGCTTCACGCTAAATGGGATGTTCCACGTTCAATATATATTAGAGAATTTATTGGCACATGGTGTGTGAGATTTCACGCCAAATTGAAAGTACCATGCCACCAAGAAAAGAGTACCTATCTACGATCTTTATTTTATTTCACCTCCATATTCAAACATTACAGACAGGAAAGGAGAAGTGGTTGTATTGCGCTCAACGTAGCATAATTTCACTTAGAATTTATTAGAAAGAGGTGCAATCCGTTATAACAAAATGATTTCGTGCACATGGAACGCTAATAATGGCACCCACTGTCCTTGTTCCAGTCTCAAATTTCGCCTCCTTTCCCAAATGTTTCAACATAGCAGCACGCTCGCTTCCACCATGCGCCCCTCGGTGACCGCTGCTGTGCTGATGCTTGGTCGGCGCACGCCTCACGGTGCTGCGCCAGCACCGTGAGGCGTGTTCGTCGTCGGCTTCCTCCTGTTCACTTCGACCGCTCCTTATTATTGTGTATCTGACTGCACTGACTTGGGATGGCACTTTGAGCAAATCACATGCCTCTAACAACTAACGTCCATACCTCTAACCATGCTTACTTTTGAACATGCATTCTCCGTACCTATGCCGTCTTCATCAGTGCCATCTGAGCATTCATTCTTCGACTCTTCGCTGCTGCTTGTAACCTTGTGACGGTGGTTGTCATACTGGCTTATTTTCTTTGCATAAGCTAACCTTGAAAATAAAATTATAAAAAAGAACCATGTAAAACCGCAAATGTAAAAATGTAACTGCAAATAAATCTTGGTGCATAGTGGTGTAGCTGGAGCACACACACACACTTGTAAATGCATAAGACATTAATTAAGTTGATTCAGCATATTTTCTTTCATTGGTGCAGTGAAATCATAATCCTTAACCTTATCAATATACAGCACCTACCCGATACCATAAATGAACTGTATGTGACAAAAGGAACGACTTTTAGTGCGTGACCCATGGTGTTTGTGAACACATAAAACTAGGGTGTCATGCTACGCTTGATCATGTCTGAGCGTGCATTTTGCTGATTGTTCTAGCATATAATTGTAAGCAACAAAGCTGACTCAATGAAGGTCTTGGCTGAATGAAGGTCAAAAGGTCTGATTTGATTTTCATTTTGAAAAACAGAAACACAGCCTTGTGAGCAAAACGAAAAAGAGGCCAGGTTCATCGTGGTGCGAGGATTTCCCTTCAAATCAAGGTGTGTGCCACTGCTCGCCCCTCTTTCCCCCACACAAACTGGTGACGGTTTATGAAGTCCATTGCATTGACAATGCACGTGCAACCAATCATTATTTAGGCTGGAGATCCTTCACCATGGCAAGAGGGTCCAAGTCCTTATTTCCAGGACATATTTTCAGATTGAATATGGAAAATGACAACTTGATATTAGCCGGGTAGCGAGCCGGGGAGTCCGGAACTGACCCACCCGGGACCTGCAGCCATGGCCATGACGGTGCCAATTGGGATGGGAAACGTTACAGAGCCCTAAATGCTACATGCTAAACTTAAAAGACAAAAGTGGCCAAGTTAAGATTGAGAACATAACGGCTCTCTCTCTCGTTCTAAAGTACATGATAATACGCCACCCCGTACACACCGAAACATCCTTTGCAATCGCTCTTTCATCTCTGTTCTACTATCAGGTAAAATGACAATCACTAGCGGCACTCTCGTATTCAGCTGGTAGAGCGCCAAGCACTATCAATGTTACGAGGAGTCCCTTAAAGACTTGTATGCTATTGCACTATTGACCTACACATCTGAATGTCAGGCTAAATAGTCGATGCGATGACAGGCTTTGTTTGTCACGCATTCATTGAGATAACAAAAATTAAGTAAAACAGGTACGCACATGCATGTATTCCATTGTAACCAACCACAGTACTCACAGTCTTACTCTGCAGTAACTCACAATGCCCGGCGTCCTCTCACTCGTGGTATTCCTGGCTCGTGAGGGGCTCCTACCGACACCGGGTGGGCCAGCAAGGGTGACTGGTGCGGCTGCCCACCCGGGCCATCTCCTGGGCCGACCCGGGGCCGCCGTCGACACCGTCACCTCCGTGGTTTGGCCGCGCAGCAGCGTGCCGGGCCGCGGCGACACGGCGTCCTCCCAGTGCACTATCAGCATCTCATCACGTCCTCCATTCGCGCACACGAACCTGGTGTCGGGTGGCTTTTCACCGGCGAGCCCACCACCGCGACACCCCACGCAGATAAATTTGATACTTTTCAAGGATGACAGGCCTGGTGCAGATTAATATTTTACGGCCCATGTAAGATTATCAGGTTCTTTTTCATCGCTTTAATGGCGGCGGTTTCAGCTGCGGGCTCGCGACTAAAGCCTTATTAAACCAAGATACGTCAGTCGGCAGCGCCTCGAATTTCCGACACTCCCCACCGGAAAATATCAATGAAAATTGCTGAAATGCTCTTACAACGTATTACAGCCGCCAACAAAGCCGTGTCGGGGACAAAACAGCGCGCGCGTAAGGCGATCGAGGGCCTGTAATCCGCGCCAGGAGTGTCGCCGGCGTCAGTCAGACGCCATTCACGGCGCGCCGGATTTGCCGCACCGACCTGACCGGACAACAGATAGAGCTCCAGCGCGCAGTCAATCAAACCAGCCGGGCTCCGGGTGTCACCGGAGACCAGCAGCGCAGAGCTGAGTCGTCCTGTCTGCGGCTCAGTGGGCACGCCAGGTCGGCCCCGCAGCCGGCGATGGGCGGGTGGAGTCATCGTGTGTGGGGATGGCCAGTCGGTGGAACTGGGAATGGGCACCACCGGCGTTGGAGGCAGTCGGAGGTGGACGTTTGAGGCAGTGTGACGGGCTGTCCGCATGTCATTGTCGGGTCCGTCCACATACCACTGTCTGGTCCGTCCACATACCACTGTCCGGTCCGTCTATGCATCACTGTTCTGTCTGTCCACGCACAACCTCCCGGTTCGTGCACAGAACTTGCAAGCTGGTGAGGACTACATAACAGCTCCGAAGACGCGCAGTCGCAGCAGCTGAAGGGGAGACGCACTGTCAGATGGAGAGCGACGCTCTTGGAGCTGCAGAGAGATACCCTGACGGCTTTAGATAGCGCCCTGGAAGTTGTTGTAGAACAACCAGAGGAACGTCGTAGCTTCATTGTAGCACCTTGGACGCAGCGTCGTAGCTTCATTGTGGCACCTTGGACGGAGCGTCGTAGATTATTGTGGCGCCTTGGACGGAGCATCGTAGATTCATTGTGGCACCTTGGACGGAGCATCGTAGATTCATTGTCGCACCTTGGACGGAGCATCGTAGATTCATTGTGGCGCCTTGGACGGAGCATCGTAGATTCATTGTGGCGCCTTGGCAGCCGCAGTGCGTCTGGGAGTCTACAGAGGACCGCTCAGTCAGCTGCAGGAGGGAACCCTGACGCCATGTGGACCTCCAGCGTCACTGGACGCCTTCGACTCTCATGGGTGCCGGAGTGCGCGGAAGAGCTAGTTAGAAAGGCGAAATGATATGTCGTCCCCACCCCTGGAGCATATGCGAGACAGCAGCCCTTCCCTCTGGGTGGGTTCAGTTTTGATTTCCTGATGTCATACGGCGCCGTTTGCCATACTGCATGTTACATGAGTGTCACTCGGAGAAGTGCATGTATTCGAAAGGACACAAGACCCAAAGAATAATTGAAGCAATTGCAAGAACATTGTTTTTCCCCGGAGAAATACAATCCCCCGAAATTGTCGGTAGAGCTGCGCTCAGAAACATGGCTTAAGACGTCAGAGGGGAGATATAAATTAATTGGGAGTGCTTCCACGTGCTGATAGTTTTTATTGTGAGGATTTCTGAAGGTTGATCCATTTGTCTGTGCATCTCTTAGTGCCCAGTATGGTAGCTGGTCGGCCGCAGGAGGCATGAACACCTTTCAGGATTGAGAGCATGTTTGGATGCACTCTTGATGAAAATATACACAAGATATAGTACGTGCAAAAGCAGGGCTCAGCCCACTTGACGATGCCACCCTCCTGAAATATGTTTCTTCGTTTTGTTCCCTCCTGTTGCCCTCCCTGGTGCTGCTAAATGCCCAATGTCAGCTCTCAAAGCTTCTCGGGATCTGGTGTACCTGAAATGTCTGCAGGGTTTTCTAGAAGTTCACTATGCTCGTCCGACACTACCCAGGCGCCCAATGTCAGGTAATCTCCTCCCAGTTTTCCTGTCTGAAATCTGCAGAACATGGAAAAGTACGCTGATGTGGCCCATCAATTTTCCCCATGAATTGTTCAGGGAAGCCACTTCAGTCAAAATTAGACATGAATCGTCAAGGGAATCCATTTCATTCGAAATTAGGCATGAATTGTCACGGGAAGCCACTTCAGTCAAAATTAGGCCTGGCTTCCAAACCATGAATGACGATTTGGATGGAAAGGTTGAACGAGAATTGATCCCAAGTGCCGATTCAATTATCGTTAATGCACACAATGGATGGCAGGGTGCCTAACGATGGCCGATACAGATGACAAGGAAAAGTCGTGTGCAGGGGTGGGTACAAAATTGTACTCTCACAGGGCACGATATTCAACTCCAAAACGTTTTCAGCATTGATCGCACTAGGGCTCTGGGAAGAAATACATGATAATTATCACGTCGCTCTACGGCTAATGGAAATTGGCTTCATGGAAATGTCTTCAGAGACGAAGGCTGCGGTTGGGGTTGAGGGGATGGGGGCGAAGGCTTCTTGACCTTCTTGACATCGCCTTGATTCGCCAGTGGCGTATATTTATTTTCGGTTATAGAGCAGTAGCACAGGCCTGGATTATAGACAACTTTAGCAATAAAAAAACTATTTTTTGTAAGACTACGGTCCGCCTTACAAGTTTCAGAGCCGATGCGCTACGCATAATGAATAAACTTAAAAACCCTAATTTCTCCCGCATCCATTTTACCGTGTGTCATATCATGTACCTGGGCCCAGTGGGCCTCTTTTTCTTCGGGACCACTGCAACAGTCCGAACTCAGATAGAGCATGAGTTACAAATCTGTGACTCCTGCCTCTGAATGCGCCACTCGCCACAAAGAGCGAAGTTACATGCCGTTAGCATCTATGGAAAAAAGCAACTAGCTGGGCTGTAAGTGCCGCAGGCGTGTCACAAATGGCGGCTCGTGCTGTCGCTGTGGCTCGTACCACCGCCGCCGCATCGAGCCGCCAGCTACGTGGCTATACAGCAATCGACCGCGATCAGCCATACTTGTCTGCCGCCGCCGCGCGTCGGTCGCCATGGCAACACCTTAATGGGATGATATCCAGTGGCTGTCTGGCAGCTCCCGGCGGGCTCGCATCCATTAGGCCCCCTGGCTCGGTTTCGAAATCTTATCGTCGACGTCGACGCACCATAATGGTCGCGTCGGAGTGTCGACGTCGACGACGAGACGGGCGACGAAAAACGATCCCCGAGGGAGACGCGAAGGCGCCAGTCGCCAACGTCGGTGACACGTTGGGGTGATCTGAATGGCCCGTATTATCACGTGTCTTAAAGGAACGTAACACAATTTGCGCGGGGAATTATGGCGCGACTGGGTAATGGCAGCTTCCCTCAGAGTGAGGCGCTCGTTGGCGTAACAGAGTTAGGGTTCCCGTGTCTACACAGATATTGCGACTTGGCCAGCTTGCCTGGCGGCAGGATCTGACTCAGAGCCACCCGGGCCTAGGTCTATGATATAGTTATTTCATGCTTACATGGATATGACGCCATCCTTAACCTTCTTGGCTCGTTTCACGGACCAGCATGTTCCGACTCTGCTGGAAGTGACCATCGAAATGTTCGTCATACAATAAACTTCCTGATGTTTTCAGAGCGATCAATAGTTATTATTTCATCGACGGTCTATCAGCTTTCCCATCCCGTCCCCGAGCAGTGTGTGGGCTATGCATTGTCGACCCGCCAGTGCCAGCAAATAACCTCCTTGCCACGGCCTGACTCAACACTGGTGCTTCCTGACACACCGACCCGAAAACGGCCGCGCCACTCCCATATCATACATGCTAGCCGTGAAGAGTGTTGACCAAAATGTTGGGAAAATGCTTGGAGAGTCCTGGTTATGGGAAAAGAGGAGTGAGTAGGCCATCAAATTTACATGTTATCTGCATTAAATTCATGTTCTTTACATGCTTTACGTCACGTGTAAGTTGAAGCAGGAAAAATTGCATGCATGAGTAAGGACATAGTTGCATCACATTGAGCAATGTATTCGTCAGTGTAATCGAGATATAGAATACCAGGTTCGCCCACCACCTATCAGATACATTCACCGGCCTATCGGTTACGCCCAACAGTCCATCAGGGCCGCCAACTGCCTATCAGGTCTGCCCACCGGTCTCACAGGAACGCTCTATTAGGTCCGCCCACCGGTACATCAGGTTCGCCCACTACATATCAGGTGCATTCTCCGGCCCATCAGATCTGCCCATCTGATGGGGTCCGCGGACTTCCATCAGATCTTCCCCTGGCGGTCCGTCACGCCCGTCCCATGGGGCGGTGGGGCCCGCTGGGCGGGACCGACAGGGGGCCTCAGGGCTCCCTGGCGGTCCGTCACGCCCGTCCCATGGGGCGGTGGGGCCCGCTGGGCGGGACCGACAGCGGGCCTCAGGGCTCCCTGGCGGTCCGTCACGCCCGTCACATGGGGCGGTGGGGCCCGCTGGGCGGGACCGACAGCGGGCTCTCAGGGCTCCCTGGCGGTCCGTCACGCCCGTCCTATGGGGCGTGGGCCCGCTGGGCGGGACCGACAGCGGACCTCAGGGCTCCCTGGCGGTCCGTCACGCCCGTCCCATGGGGCGGTGGGGCCCGCTGGGCGGGACCGACAGCGGGCTCTCAGGGCTCCCTGGCGGTCCGTCACGCCCGTCCCATGGGGCGGTGGGGCCCGCTGGGCGGGACCGACAGCGGGCCTCAGGGCTCCCTGGCGGTCCGTCACGCCCGTCCCATGGGGCGGTGGGGCCCGCTGGGCGGGACCGACAGCGGGCCTCAGGGCTCCCTGCGGTCCGTCACGCCCGTCCCATGGGGCGGTGGCCCGCTGGGCGGGACCAACAGCGGCTCTCAGCTCCCTGGCGTCCTCACGCCCGTCCCATAGGCGTCCCCTGCGGACCGACAGCGGCTCGGCTCCTGGCGGTCCATCACGCCCGTCCCATGGGGCTGGCCCCTGGGCGGGACCGACAGGGCCTCAGCTCCCTGGCGGTCCGTCACGCCCGTCCCATAGGGCGTGGGCCCGCTGGCGGGACCGACAGCGGCTCTCGCTCCCTGGCGTCCTCACGCCCGTCCCATGCGGTGCCCGCTGGGCGGACCGACAGCGGCCTCGGTTCCCTGGCGGTCCGTCACGCCCGTCCCATGGGGCGTGGGCCCGCTGGGCGGACCGACAGCGGGCTCTCGGGCTCCCTGGCGGTCCGTCACGCCCGTCCCATAGGGCTGCCCGCTGGCGGACCGACAGCGGCCTCGCTCCTGCGGTCCATACGCCCGTCCCATGGGGCGGTGGGGCCCGCTGGGCGGGACCGACAGCGGGCCCTCAGGGCTCCCTGGCGGTCCGTCACGCCCGTCCCATGGGGCGGTGGGGCCCGCTGGGCGGGACCGACAGCGGGCCTCAGGGCTCCCTGGCGGTCCGTCACGCCCGTCCTATGGGGCGGTGGGCCCGCTGGGCGGGACCGACAGCGGACCTCAGGGCTCCCTGGCGGTCCGTCACGCCCGTCCCATGGGGCGGTGGGGCCCGCTGGGCGGGACCGACAGCGGGCTCTCAGGGCTCCCTGGCGGTCCGTCACGCCCGTCCTATAGGGCGGTGGGGCCCGCTGGGCGGGACCGACAGCGGGCTCTCAGGGCTCCCTGGCGGTCCGTCACGCCCGTCCCATGGGGCGGTGGGGCCCGCTGGGCGGGACCGACAGCGGGCCTCAGGGCTCCCTGGCGGTCCGTCACGCCCGTCCCATGGGGCGGTGGGGCCCGCTGGGCGGGACCGACAGCGGGCTCTCAGGGCTTCTCGCCGCTCGCCAGACGCCGCTCGATGTCGTCGACGACAGGCAGCAGGTCGGCCACCGAGTCGATGACGTAGTGGCAGCCGCAGTCGGTCAGCATGCCGTAACCGCGCCGCACGCGCCGCTCCAGCTCGGCGGTCGGCATGGCGGCCAGCTGTGCCGCCGACGCGCCCACATAGTTCCCCTGAGGGGCAGCCGGCCATAATCACTCAGTCCTCGAGTCTATCAATCCAACATGATTTCCCGCGGAACCGCAATGACTTGAGCAAACGTCCTCAGGATGCTTGATTCTTGCGAATGCTGATCCCGCCAGGACTCGTCTTTTCAATGGAGTCAATGGCATTCCTCATTGCTGACACACAGTGTCCAATTTATCCCCGACTGAGCTCAGTTTGACTACACTGTGCTATCAGCCATGACATATGGCAGCGTATTTTTCTTGCCGATGACATTCAATGAGAAAAGGCAGAAAACACCAGGATACATGATGGAGAAAATACCAGGAATGCATTTGGGAGGATACACTAGGAATTATTGTTTTCATCCGACTATAATTTCGTCATCATGTACTAAATGTTGCAAAATCATGGCTCGTCAGTGAACAGATAGAACTCCGAACTCATGGCTTCCATATTGATGCTTACGTTAGAATGCTTTTATTTGTGGAAGGTTGGCACTACGAATGCTTTCCTTTATCATGTTGCATATATAAATGACATTTATAAGTATTTTGCCATGTCCCATCGGAATATAATGACTGATATACTAGCATCGATCATTCTAAGAAAAGTCATAATTTGCAAGTATAGGCAGTGCCTACTCCCCCACCTCCTATGTGCATGCCATGCGCACTATAGCATTACACAGCCGTGTGCGGAATTTCCATTCAGGTGGTTGTTAGTTGTATATTTTGCAGGTTTGGCTTAGAAAACCCAGGAAACCAGTAGAATTACTTTCCTCAACAACAACGAAGGACTTAATAGCCTAACCTAATTTCGTTTTCATAAAACTATCAACATTCGCATTTTATTGTGTCAACTCAACATTGCAATTTGTAAAGTTGGGGATGGGAAACAGAAATGAAATGTGGTTAATTTGCTATGATACAATTTTCGCGGTAAACGTTAGAGAGGCAATATGTCATCCAATTCGTGTTCGCTTCTTTTCACCAAGCTATCCGATTTACTCCGCTATCCGTACCAAAGTAATATCAGTATGAATATTCCATTCGTGATATGGTCTAATATGCAACTCATGTCATCTCTCAAAACTCTTGTATACTTGTTTCTTTCTCGCGTTGTTTTATTCATGTTATCGCGGCGAATCTGGCTGCTTTCTGTTGATATGGGCCTAAGGAGGGTAACACTTGGGGAATACTTGGTCTTTGCTTGCAATTCAATCATACCTACAAATACCCACACGTGCAATGTTGGATTTAAATCATTTTACGATTCACAACACAAAGTACATATGGTGCCGATATAAGATCATTGTGGTCAGGCTGCAAAGTGTATCAAGGCAGTCAGCATGGCCCATCGGGCTGCTGCATTTCATACACCGAAATGCATCGATCAAAATTTGGATGCCATATTTTGATTAAATCCAAATGAAGCTTTGGAAGTAGACTATGCACCCTTCTATTTCGCATAAAAGTAATAGTAAAAAAAAAAAATATTATTTAGTCTTCTAGATCTTCTATGCTTAATAATGTAGGCCTACCTAAACAAAAATTATACACTAGGACTTAATGAACTGAAGGATTACATACTCCAGCTTCAAGACTGGGAAGTGAAGGTTCAACACTGTCGTAAACAGTTACTTTTTGTAGGAATTGATTTATCTCTGGGGAATGGGCCCGTTGCTCTTCCTCTGGATTCCTCTCTGCACTAGGCACTATTGACATTATTAGTTCTGTATCTGAGCGAGAATACAGCGCCTCAGCGCACTCTCTCCATCTGGTGTGGTTATGTCGCTGTCATCGTGCCACTATGCCCATGCCATTTGTAATGAACAATCACTGAGTTGACAAATCAGCAAAAAGGGCACCCAAACTGAGGCAAAGGGCATCCATATCAAGAATAATGGGACGATTTGGAGGAGCAGGGCAAACAGGACACAACTACTGTGCGGGGAAGCCAAAGGCCAGTCAGCATGCTAAAATCCCTGGTTGTCACAGTTCACCGCTAGGTAGCCAGTGGAAGTTGGATGAACTTCCCAGCGTTAGAAATGATCGTTTCGTCCAACCACCGCCAGGTGTCAGTGTGCTCGCACCGTCTTGACGACGCCGACGGCCCAGCAGCCGGCGGCGAGTCCCTCGCGGATGCCGTCCACCGTGTCGTCCACCTTGACGATGGCCTCGATCGGGCTGACGTTGAGTCGGATGGCGTTCAGCCACACCATGTGGGGCAGCGGCCGGGCGGCCGGCACCTCGTCCGAGGTCACGCTGGCGTCCGGCGAGAAGCCGAGCGCGGCGGCTATCGGCTAGCGGGTGGCCGGGTCACCGGTCACGCGCCGGACACAGACCAAAGCTCGCTGACGTTAGGTCACGGGTCACAGGTGACGGATCACGAGGTGTGGGTCGCAGGTCGTGGGTCACAGGGTCACGGGCCGCAGCGTGTGGGTCACAGAGTGTGGGTGGCAGGTTGCGGGACACAAGGTGTGCGTCATATGTCGTGGGTCACACGTCGTGGACGACAAGTAGCGGATCACAAGTCCACTGTTGCTTGCTACGAGACGAACTCAACGGTACCAGATTAGAATGCTTTCGGTCAACACGTTCGATGTCTACACTGGGTGTAATTTTCCAGGGAAAGTGAAATTGAATTCCTATTCCAGCACCACCCCTTCTCCTCCACCTCTAAAAAAAAAAATACATTGTCAACTTCAACAGGGTGGTATATCAACTATTTTTTTAGATATCGACATAGAAGAAGCACGAGATTGCAGTTGGGGTTTGTGCAAATATAGTAACAGATAATTTGACTCCATCGTGTGTACCATTATCCGGCAAGGTCAGGTCAAAATCTCGCAGCTTACACTGAGCTTGACATTGGTAGCTTCGTAGCTATAAATACAACTTCACAAGACTATTGTGAAGCTGACAGGGTTCAAAGTGGCAACTGAATTTCATTTCAAGACGTCGACAATACCTTAAATACATTTTTACGCAAGACGTCGGCGAAGACCAATTGGATATCATTATTCATTATCACATTCAGAAGGTCATTGATGAGACTAAGTGGTGTGATAGCATCTAAAGCTTTAAATGTTCACAATCCATCTATGTCGAGCACAGTAAAACAATGACATTTACAAGGACAGGTACACTTTATTAGCGTAGTCAAACAATTTCCTCTCATATAGGTTATTTGCAGGAAGTTGCCAGTTGAGATCAGTTTCACAGTAAACTATCATGTGTGTATAATAATGCTACATTACTGCAGCCGGCACACCCGGCAACCTGAAGAAACGGCGCTTGTTATTGGTCAGTTGGCTCTGACCGTTGACATCTCTCAGAGCGCCTCTGCGATTAGCCAGCGTCCAGCAGTTCCACGTCACGGGGGCCGACTTCCAGCCCGGCTTCCCTGATTGGCCAGTGCCCCCCCCCCCCCCCCCCATCCCGGCAGCGTATACTTCGGTACAGTGCCGCCTGGCTGTGCGAGGACTCGGCCGGCGCGCAGGGATGATGAAACATTGGTGGCGGTCGGCCGGCGGCTGGCCGGTGAACTTTGTACCTCCACAATCATGGGCGAAGCGGTGCTCATTTGGGAAGGAGCAAAGCCGATTTTCGAGGGAAGTGATTTTAATCAACACCAAAGAGTTAATGGCTAAAATCGGAGACAATAGGGAGGGCCATGCCGCACCGCCCTCTAAACCCCGGTCCCTACTCCCATGTCCACAGCTCCTAGGCTTACAGACTGATGTTAAATATTCTCTTTGCGTGAGATGCATGTTTCGATTTCAACAAAATTATACAATTGCAGCATTTTATCCCCACCCGTTTGTAAGGTGTATTTGAAGAAAAAAACAGGACGGCAGGGAGCATTCGGCCCACCCCGTGTGATGGACGTGCTAAAGTGCGCTGGACATCAATGCCTTTAAGTGCAAAGTGGCAGTGTACCCGGTTGTCAATCAATCTTTGATCAATGCAAAATCGGTGTAAACTGAATATTCGCTACGTTTACTGTACGTTATATATTACTTTTTTAAGATCATGAAATTTCCAAACGAGCCTTGATGAAATGTGCCAAGGGCACATTTCGACACAGGTGTAAATCGCGTGGTATCATAAAACCGGCCAGCTACGTGCCATGATCAGATGAAAATTAGCTGCATTGCGTGCCTTGTTTCAGTAAAGCTTGAGTACAAAAAGTGATGTTTGAAAAGAGAAAAGAAAAGAAATATGTTCCTTGTCTATTCCATAGATTAGCACATGTGCATACCTGCATGTACGTGTGCTTGTGCGTCTGCATGTATGTGTGCTTGTGCGTCTGCATGTGTGTGTGCGTGAGTGTTTGTGGGGGCGTGTCTGTGAATGTGTCTAGGTATGGTTGTTTCCAGCATCGTTTATTATGATCACTAGCAGCCATCCACTTCTTCTAAGTGAGCCTTTTGCAAGGATTTGTTACACTTTGTCTTCTCCAACAAATTTAGTGTATGTGCACATTCTGGTGGTTTCAATTCAGACCGAATGTGTCATACTATGCAGGGAAACACATGTCACAGTAAAATAAGTGTAGGCCAATATTTTTTTCTTACGCATGGTCATGTTCCCCTATGGAGGAGCATAATGCTATCTTCCCTACAAGTTTGTGTATGGGCGATCGTTTGATATTGTATCTAGCGTAATCCCTTTGTATAATAGTGGACTACTCCACTGGCGGATCCAGGGGGGCATTCCGGTCACGCCCCCCCAAGCGCTTCAAAGGGGGGCATAGTGTCTTTTCCCCCTAAACCAACAAAAGTAAACTGAATTAAAATGCGGTAACCTTTGCTGAGGTTAAAAAATAGCGTTCCTGGTGAAATAATCTCCAATTTTAAAGGTATTTTGTTATAATTGTTTGGTCATCCTCCCCCTCCCCCCGGGAGGGGGAGGGGGAGGGGGAGGCTGACGCCGTAAACCGAAAGTTCCCCCCCCCAAGCCGGTGGGCTAGATCCGCCAGTGGACTACTCCATGTACAATATGGTGGAAAACTCCAAACAATCATGTAGTGTGTGTTGCCAGATCGCTGTCTGCAATGAATGTATATTACGAGGCCAATGTCTACACTGGGTGCGTATTTACAGGTTCGTGTCTACACTGGGTGCATATTGCCCGGGAAATGTATTCACTACCTCAGTGTTGCTTGGTGTGTATTACCAAGTCTGTGTTTACAGTGGGTATGTGTTATCAGGGATCTGCATCTACACTGAGTGTGCATCGTCAGATCGGTGTCTACACTGTATGTGTATTGCCATGTCAATGTCTACACTGGGTACATTGTCAGGTCCATATCTGCACTGGGTGTGCACTGCCAGGTCTGCATCTACACTGGGTGTGCACTGCCAGGTCTGCATCTACACTGGGTGTGCATTGCCAGGTCTGCATCTACACCGGGTGTGTATTGTCAAGTTGATGTTTATACCGGGTATGTAGTATTAGGTTCATGTGTATAAGGTGGGTGTATTGCCTGGTCGGTATCCATCCTGGGTGTGCACTATCATGTTGGTGACCACACTGGATGTGCATTACCAAGTCCGCACCTACAATGGGTGTGCCGGGGCCGGGGGCAACTCACCATCAACTTGTCAAGGATGGGCCGGACGAAGCCCGTGCTGGAGCCGATCTTGACGCCTCTGCGGCGCAGCGCCGCCACCGTCTCGACCACACCGGCGATCACGTCCACGTGCTGCTCCAGAGCGGCCACGTTCTTCGGCACGAACTTGGCGTACATGCGGTCCACGTCTGCCGCCGTCGGCTCCCGACCCACCCGGTCAGCCCAGCGCGCGCGAACACTCTCCATCTCCAGCATCTTCTCGATGTGCGTCTGCCGGCAGGAGTACGTCGGACGGGAGGGGAGCTCAGTGTGCGTCTGTGCAGGCTGTGCGGACCACACAGGACGGGAGGTAGTCCGCTCGTGACCAGTACACCAGCACCAAACCAGACGGTGTCGGTGTGATGCTGTACCCTCGGCTCCGCCAGCCGTACGCTGCGGAACTGACACATATCAAATTTCCGGTGCAGTGCAATTTGCGAGTGCGTTGTGAAGTTGCGCCGTGACGAACTTCCAGCCAGTGGAATGAGCTAGCTGGTGATTTCCTCACGGGCTGCACCGTCACAGTCAATGACAAGGGAAGCTGACAGTTACTCCCAGATGATGCCCTGAAGCGCGGCACATCTCACTGATACTGCGCGGAACGTCCACGTCCAGGGAGTTCCGCCACGGGTGGACCGATGAAATGACCAATCAACACGCTCAGTTCTCATACCTCGGCGTAAGCGTAGGCATGGGTCTGTTTTCTACTCCAGGTCGATGTGTGCACTCGGCAATCTAATCCCAGCAACGGACACCGGCCTGTAGGTTCCGTCAGTTATGGTAGGTCATTGACTTGACTGCCCTGGTGCCGCAAACAAGGAAAACAGTCCAAGTAAATACAAGTACTCAGGTAGGTGGCTCCACTATGAAGCGAGGAACATTTCCCACATCTGATAGTTAAAGTTTTGTGTTGTGGAGGCCGCAACCTCGTGATCGTCCATTATGCCGACAGGTTCGACGAGTGTTAAAATTGTTGAGAGAAATATAATTTGAAAGTATTTTTAACGGCAAACCGAGTATTGGAATTTGTATGGCTGGGTATTCTTCTTAGCATGCTTTTTTCGTGGCTACCTTCTACATTTTTACGTAAAGCGACAACTGCATCCTTCCAGGAGTGCTTACTCGCTTATGCATGCCCATGGGTCCTCGGGCCTCTTGGTCGGTAACGGCGACTCCCTCCTCCTCAAAGATTGAGCGGAACGTCAGAGCTGGCGCCATGACGCCCGTGTCTACGACAGTGCCTGCAACACGACGGCGGTATCCATCAGCCGTATACTCAAATCATTCTCAGCACCAATCCCAGCTGAAGTCACTCTTCGCATGCACGCCACCGCGCACACTGCATGGTCACACTTCACATACACGCCGCCGCGCACACTGCATGGTCACACTTCACATACACGCCGCCGCGCACATTGCATGGTCACACTCTTCACATACACACCACCGCAACACAGCATGGTCACACTCTTCACATACACACCACCGCAACACAGCATGGTCACACTCTTCACATACACGCCACCGCAATACTGCATGGTCACACTCTTCACATACACGCCACCGCAATACTGCATGGTCACACTCTTCACATACACACCACCGCAACACAGCATGGTCACACTCTTCACATACACACCACCGCAACACAGCATGGTCACACTCTTCACATACACGCCACCGCAATACTGCATGGTCACACTCTTCACATACACGCCACCGCAATACTGCATGGTCACACTTCACATACACGCCTCCGCAACACTGCATGGTGGCACTCTTCACATACACACCACTGCAACACTGCATGGTCATGTGTCTGAGTCGTGGAAATTGAATTCGCACACCCAATGATGCTGAAATCAATGCTTTATATCAATTATTAGATATATTCAATCTAATAATTGAATATATTGCTAAAGGTTGAGCATTAGGTAATATGAGTTGAAATGGCACCATGATGCTCAGAAGAAGATTATAAATCATACTTAATTCCTTGTTTTAAGTAATTGAGATTGGATGTTGATGAAATTCAAGATGGTAATGGCTAGTATTTAATACCGAATGAACAGCAGCCAATTAATGTTCGCATATTATGTGTTGAAATGGAAGGCCGTACGCTGGCAGCAGATGACAGCAGATGATATTTAATCAAGGTCAGACGGCGTCACCCATACAAAACAGCCAGAATACCTCTGGCCAGACATTCCGATTATATTTGGTTCAATCGCCGAACTATGCATGATCCAACAATCCTATATGTCTGACCCAACAGGTCTACTATGTCGGATTCAACAAATCCACTGTGTCGGACCAGGTCCACTGTGTCGGGCCAGGTTTACTGTGTCGGATTCATCAGGTCTACTATGTCAGATCCAACAGGTCCATTATGTCGGATTCAGCACGTCTACTATGTCGGATCCAGCAGATCTACTCTGCCGGATCCAACAGGTCTACAATGTGGGACCCAATGCGCCCACTATATCGGTCAAACAGATTTACTATGTCGGATCGAACAGGTCTATGATGTCACATCCAACAATATAATAAAATGCTCGTCCAAATGCTTGCCATTCTCATCCTCAATGCCATACTTCTAATCAAAGATTCCCCCACTCGACAGCCTGAATGCGGTGGTATGTGATTCACTGTTTTAAGGATTCCATTAACATTTTTGATTCTAAGACGTAAAATATCTTCTTCATACCGGGGTAGTATTTAAAACACAACACGCACATTGGATCAAGACTCGTACTCGGAAAATAAGAACTTGTTTCTTCTCATATTCGAACGCCGTGCCATCATAACACTGCTTTCAATCTGAGTATCGAAGCAAGATGAATATTTTTGGGTGTCTTGATATACTGGTTCCCAGAGAAGACATGCCCCAAGAAACGTTCTTATGAAAATATTCGCTGGAATCTAGCTCTTAGTTCTGAATAATGCTTTATCACATTCACACTGTCAATACGAGTCATGCATATATCTTATAACGGAGCCGCCTTCACTTCGTCGCACCTCTGAACACTCACCTGCCCAGTCGAAGATGACCGCCTTCACTCCGCCCTGGTATATGCGCTTCATGCGGTACTCCGGAGGCATGGCTGCAAGTTTAGGAGCGGGTGGATCGTCAGTCACTTTGGCAGGCGAGCTTCACCCGGTTATAGCACCACCCAACACAGTGTGTTCTGTGCACTTTCACCCATTACGAGAAGTGAGAACTGCCGGTTGCCGTGAGGTTGGAATGTTCTCCAATAATGGTCTCGCTTGGTAAACCACACTCTGGTTTTTTTAAACCTCAGGTCAGCATATGCAGCATTAACACAACGCTTCCAACAAATCATCTACAATCATTTCACCGCCATAAGTTTTCTTCATTCATTTGCATGCAAACAGTCAATCCACCTCTAGCGGCACATGTCAGCCTGCTGACCTTTAGCGGCACATCTGTCAGCCTGCTCACCTCTAGCGGCACATCTGTCAGCCTGTTGACCTCTAGCGGCACATCTGTCAGCCTGTTGACCTCTAGCGGCACATATGTCAGCCTGTTTACCTCTAGCGGCACATCTGTCAGCCTGTTGATCTCTAGCGGCACATCCGTCAGCCTGTTTACCTCTAGCGGCACATCAGTCAGCCTACTGACCTTTAGCGGCACATCTGCCAGCCTGCTCACCTCTAGAGGCACATATGTCAGCCTGCTGACCTCTAGCGGCACATGTGTCAGCCTACTGACCTTTAGGGACATTTCCTGATCTTTAGCGCGTCTGTCAGCCTGTTGACCTCTAGAGGCACATGTCAGCCTGCTGACCTCTAGCGGCACATGTGTCAGCCTACTGACCTTTAGCGGCACATCTGTTACCCTACTGATCTTTAGCGCGCGTCTGTCAGCCTGTTGACCTCTAGCGGCACATGTCAGCTTTCTGACCCCTAGCGGCACATCTGTCAGCCTGCTGATCTTTAGCAGCACATCTGACAGCTGCTGACCTTTAGCGGCACATCTGTCAGACAGCTGATCTTTAGCGGCACATCTGACAGCTGCTGACTTTTAGCGGCACATCTGTCAGCCTGCTGATCTTTAGCGGCACATGTGTCAACCCGTTGACCTTTAGCGCGCGTATGTCGTGTCTGCTCACCTTTAACGGTGTATATAGTAGTATATGTATGTGTAGAATAGCACAGCGTATCATAATGTGAGGTAGCGTAACACATTAATATAATGTATGTAATGTAGTAGCATAATGTAGCATGATGTAATATAAAATGGCATAAGAATAGCAAACACGCATACTAAAAGTGCATATAGTAATGCATCCTGGTATCGTTCGTGTCCACTGACCTTTAGCGACGCGGTTGTACCGATTTATCTTTATCGGCGTACAGGTCGTACCCGCTGACTTTCAGCGATGTGTCAGTCGCGTCGGAGCACAGCTTACGGTACGAGGTCACACGTGTGCCGAGTCGCGCAGAAGACGCCTGATTCGGAGGCGTGCTGGCGAGCACACAAGAAGCCTGTGCCACGACCCTGCACGCTATGGCACAAAGCACTCTGCTCTGGCTCGGTCTGACGGGCCGTATATTTATTTACGTGCTGGGGCGCGACTTGTTGCATTATAACGGATTGCCGTGCAGTGTTAATGCAGTCCAAGCGTGGTTTGAAGTCGGGGGTGACTGAGTGTTCCCAGGCAATACGAGCTTCTTGCGTGGTAAGGCACCCGTGAGAGCTGCTACCTCGTGTTAGATCGCCAACAATCGGCTCGAACCTCTGTCCGCTGACGTATTGAACCGCTGACTACCATACTGCTTTGGCACAGAAACTGCTCAAGGCAAGACAACCCCCTGTTACAGTCAACACCTACTTCTCGAAGTCCGAGCGAAGCGATGACATTTAGTACCGGTATGACTCTCATTGATATATATCGGTCAAAAGTAGTAGGGTATGGACCAAAAAAAACTGGTCAGTAATTCCATGGACATAGATTTGGAAGATCATACAAGCTAAGCGAAACCCACCAACGGAGCATTGGGCCTGCAGCAGTGCGCCTAGAAATTAACAATTTCCATGAGCCACTTCAGTGAAGAGTACCTGCGTTTTTTAGCTGCATGATATAATTCGGTCGTCTGCGAATGGCCGTATCTCGAAAGTCACAACGCATCCAATAGTGATTCCTTCCCAGTGGATGGGAAGGGACCCGAGGGAAGGATTTGGATTCCAGGGGATACAATAGCAGTGGGCTCCGGAGGTGACGAGGCACCTCCCACTTCCCTTACGGTAGTGACATCCCTGGTCTAGACAGAATGCCATATGCGACACACTCAGAAACAGATTTGAAACCTTTTTCCTCATCTGAGACCGGAGGTGCTTATCGGAGATCGTGGAAAGTCCAACAGTTCTCTGCGAATAATCACAAGTTTCAGAGGACCATGTACGGTTTCGACCTCTACACAGTCTCTGAGACCATTGCCACAAGACCAATCACGCTTCTTCAAGCGTCCTAAAATACTCAGCTGAGAATGGCACATAATCTCATCTAGCCAAACGTTCTCTCCCGAGAATACTGGGACAAGAACGAAATATGGACTCGCGATTTTTGTCTCGCATGAGAATTCATGACATCAGAAAAGTCGTAAGGCGCTCTTCCGAGAACTCTTATTGTCTCCGCTTACCCGCATTCCTCTCACCGGAGAACCACGCAATATCGTGGGGAAACGTTCACGAAAGAAAAACAAACTTTATTTCTGCTATGTCTACTATTAATGCCTGCTGGCATCGGGCCCGCCGCAATGGCTGCCCAACACAGGTACATTAGGTACATAGGTACATGCCAGACACAGGCAAATAAAAACCAAACCAAACCACTTCTCTCGCTGGACAAGCATGCAGTACGCCTGCACTTCCTCGGCGGAGAATCACGTAATATCGCTTAAAAAAAAAAGACCGCTCACGAAGGAACAAACAACTTTTGTTCACGTCTGCTGGTCAGCCGGCCCGCGGATCCACGGCGCTGGCTTAGCCCCATCCAAGTAAAGGAAGGGGAGGTGAAGTTTCCGCCCCCTGTTTCTTCTCCCGCCGCCTCCTGACCCTTTGTAAGAGGGACGTGACATTCAGAGATTTCTCCTATCTTTCTTTTCATACTTCGCACCGAAATTTTAACTTAATCACTATATTAGAGACCGTTTCAGTTGCGAACATTTAGACGCACTTCCGACATACTTTTGGACAAAAACTCAGGAACAGCACCCGCGCCTCAGTATTTTCGTTGTTTGCTATTCAGACAACTATGAGTTGGAAATCAACTGCTCATGCTAATTTCCTTACGAAAATATTCATTTTGAATCTAATCATGTTAAGGTGGGATCCAGGGGAGGAAAAAGTGAGCAACAAGTGACGGGTTTACCAAAGCGGTGTCATTCACGTGGCCCTCGGGCAGCTGGTTTTATTGCATTATTTCATGATGCACTTGGCATATCCTGCGATGTTTCAAAGCCAATAAACCAATTTGTATATGATACAATGGGCACATTGAAGGATGATGAATAGGTAGGATATTCCGAAAAGCATTGCACGTTTGAATATGCAAATTGTGCCGCCACAAGAACATATCGATTCGGGTTTTACACTCAAAGCCAGATACGTAATCATGGAATGTTCCCTCAATGGCATGCCTAGGATATTTTCCAATGGTCAATAGATGCGGTAGTCTTCGCATTACGGCTTCTCACGATCTCGCTAGCATAACTTCATGACAACGCACCTGGACAAAATCGCACGGTGGGCATTGATATTATGTAAGAATAGCAATATAGTAGATATTTGTGGGACCGACTGCGAAGAAGGACCGACAACAAATGGCAAATGATTCTCTTAGGGTCCTAGCTACTCCATTGAATGTTTTATCCGTGCATATATGAACATCAAATGGTACTTTAGACCATGAAGGTGGCAAATACCCAACTACGCACAACTTGGCCCGTGCAAAATCAAAACAGCCTCAAATAATCTGTATCCATTTCCACCCATTTTTGGTCTCCTTTTGTAAATTTTCCCATTGGGAAAATTGTGTAACTTGATATCCTTAAAAATGTAGATTAGATCAGGATAATTTGTTTTAGTTATTCCAGGTTGAAATTGGCTCAATAGATTCCGAGATGTCAGGGGGACAGAATTCGTCCCCTCACATATTTAGATATAAAAGAGCCCTACTGTAATAGTGCTATCTCCAAGCATGAAAGCGAGACATGTACAGCCCGCTATGGTGACTTGCCAAACACTGTTGGCCCAATCCTCATAAGTGGTCGAGCACTGCCCACCGCTCGCTCCCTCCCTCACGGAGGTCACCTTTGTACTTAGGTAGGAGAAGGTACCCAACTTGCACCACCAGACGAATGAATGCTATGAAGAATGGTTAGCCTCTTGGTGCCGAAACCAAAATTTTCTTTGAGCTTCTTTTCTTTCATATATCATGAGACGAACCATATCATGGTCCGAAGGATTCCATTAAAAAAACGCCAAACTTCACCCCAAAACGATCCGCCCAATATTCAACCTAACCACGGATAATATAGTAGACGGATAGGAAACTCCCAGGAATCGGCGACCAAGGACGGGCTATTGCCACCCAGCGGTGGGAGGCCGAAGCTAATCCTGGCTAGGATATTGTTTGATTCCAGCGGCACATTCCCGCGTGTGAGAGTAACGCGTCGTTTAGTTTCAGCCAATTCCCGCTTTTTGGAGAAGCTAGGGAACCGTGATCCTGCTGCATGAAGCCCTGCGGCGGTAAGGAATTAATTTAAAACATCTATGAAACATTTGTTTGTTTCAGGGGACATTTAAATGCATGGTGTGTTGTACTACGTTTATGGCGCGTTGTGTGTGTTTTTGGAAGTAACTTATGCGTTTTGGATGAAGTGAAACACGTAATTCTCCATTGCATTGCCCAGTTATTTACTCTAAATCACGAGAAAATCTGAATCAGTGGTATTTAGTCTGTTTGAGCATTTGTTTGTCTTGAAGCATTGGTCAAAGGAGACGCCGTAAATGTATCCATTTTCACCTTCATATGCAGCTCTGAAACTAAGGATTTTGGATGGAGGATGTCCGGTTTGAGGCTGAGGAGCAGTCTGAAGGAGGAATTGTCCTACACAAAATATTACAATATTTACCTAAGGTACATAGCTCAATATTTTGAAAGGTTACCAAGGTTTTGGGTTGGTGATATGAGCCATGTATTCAAAAGTCATGCAGGTTTGTCATAATGATCTAGTAAGAAAAAGTAATTATGGGGTATAAATGTTAAATGCTATTGCCATCCTTGCACACAGTACATGTTTCTTTCTGTCTGTGTTGATTTGGTTTGTAAGTAATTATATAGTTGCATTTTTGCCATGTAACATATAACCTTCCATCACAAGTTGTAGGCACGTGCTCATGATACATTTATTTGCTTATTTTTAATTATGGCATGCTACCTGGTCCATCATATCATAGCACATGCTATCATATGATATATATGATATAGCAGATGCTTGTACGTCATGTAGGTAGGAAAACTACCATTTCCTATTGCAAATGCCTCCTCATAATTTTGCATTCCATCTCTTACTTGGAAGAGGTGGGGCATTCCACGACAGATTGACAAGGGCCCGGCACCCTCATCTCTCAGATCTGGACCAAAATTGTTTTATAGGGTTATCATATGCCCTGAATCCACCTGTGCAATTTTTACTTCGAGCAGATCACCGATTCAGGAGTTATAGCCTGGGGCATTTCTGGAAGGTCACTCTGCATGGTTATATTTGGTGGCCTATAACTATGTTAAATATCGTTCAAAATATAAATATCCAGACATTTGTGAATTCGCAAAGGTCAAAAGAATCCAATTCTGACAATATTTTTATATGTGATAAATGATTAAAAAGTTATCCCGTTTTTTAAATTAAAATCATTCCCAATAACATCGCATTATGGGTGCCTAAAAATGAACATTTGCAAACCAGTACTCGCATGGCGTCGTTATTCCGATGGGTCGCGGCCCCTAATATAGTTGTCTCACCCAATAGCAGCCCGCCGCCGACGATCATAACCCTCGCACGGCCGATGCTCCGCGCCAACTTCGCCCGGCCATGGAGGAGGGGGGGAACTACCCCCGGCCGGGGAGAGGGGTAGGTTACCTACCCCTCCCCATATACATAACGACATCAGATAGATTGGGTGATTCTAAGAAGGAATCGGTTCAGTCCTTTCTTTCGATCCGAGGTCAACGTTGAGGCCATATCAGGTCAAACAAAAACAAGTTTGTAGTGCAGGCACTAAGACTTCCAGAACCATAGTGCATAATTATTATTCCACTGCATGGCCAAAACTTATTTGTAGATCAATTTAGTCCTTGACTTATGATGACCTGAGGTGACAGTTCAAAATGTGATAAACCAGAGGCTAATGAAACTAGTTTACCATATTATCACACATGCTATCGGTACTGTATAGGTCACTGACCTAGGATGACCTGCACCTGACATTCGCCACACCAAAGATGTATCCAACGCATGGTACTAACCATTTTATAGCTTTTGCGAGTAATTTGTCATGTGATTTCAAAGGTCAAAGTCAATTTTTAGGTGAAGTCGGTTGGTTACCTATGATGACCTTGTTAGGGTCATGATGACCAGGTATGCTTCAACGTGTGCAAACGTTATTGAGAACGATATGCAATCTGTTAATCGATCGTGCATCTATATTGTCACAATATGTGAGATTGTCCGCAGTTTGGTTCGACATGCTGCCACTAAAAGCATTGTAGGTCACTGATCTGACATGACCTTGACCTGATAATTTTGGAGCATGTGTCAAATTGATGTAGCATAAAGCACTGTAACTTTCAGAGATCTAGTGCGGACCGTTTTTTGGCTATGATACGAAACGTCATCGGGGGATAGGTATCTACCCACCCACCCGGCCGTGCGAGGGTTAACATGGGAGACGTGGCAGCTGCGAGGGGGTCATGCAGGGGGCCCTGACAGTGCCTCAGAGCGCTCCAGTTGCTGTTCCAGTGCCCCTCGGCCCAATCGATGTTCATCATGTGCTCCTATGCCTGCTCAGGGCCCCCTCGTTTGTTTATCGAAGAAGATACCCCAGGGGGAAATGTGACTGCCATGGCCAATCAGCCAATCGGTCTTTGGCCAATCAGCAGCCCTTTGGGAGGAGGGGGCATCCGAATGGAATTGGCCTGCCCCAGACGAGACCCAAGTATATACGGTTGGAGGTGGAGGGGGGCAGGTGCTCTCCCTTGTTTTCTGCCGGCTCTCCTGACACTCCGCTTCCTTCAGTTAGTCGGCACAGGTTAGTTGGTCACGAGCTTCATGGTTCTACACGGCGTCCCGAGGGATGTCGGCTACTGGAGAATGCGTCCCCGGCTGGCTCCGAAGGCGCAGTTTTTTTTTCTCCAACGACGCGTGGTAGAAGGCCGATACAGCTATATTTCCCAATCCCGTTAAGCTTTTTCGATGGGGTGTCCTTCGCATCTCCTAGCCAGGATTAGTTATCCGATCGTCCGATAGATGTCGCTAGTATCGGTCGGTGGTCGCAAACATCAAAGTGCCGCCCGAGAGTTTCCGATCCGTTTACTATTATCCGTGACCTAACCTATGCCCAAAACCATATTTCTCCTCGGATGTACATCACCTTACTTGGAAATTGAAAAGGAAAATACGGCCAAAATATGAAAGTAATTGTAAATGTTGAATACTTGACAGCCATAGCAATACATGCAAATATAACAGCTGTGCGGCCGTTCGTCGAAAAGCAACAATAAGGTATCATTCGGGATGCATCTTGCTTCAATTTTTATTGGGGACACAAGTGTGCAAGCATATTACAAGTCGATCGGATAAAATTTGGAGGCCGCGACAAATGTCTTTTAGTTATCGTTACCGGAGCTTACAGCGCTTATACAATCAGTTCGTGGTCCCAAGTACCTTTTTGAAGAAGATAGCCACATGGATGTCCGTAGCACGTTCTAAGCATCCATGTTCTTTCCCTTTATACGCATGCCTACAAATGTCGTACAACATAAGGCTGGTAAGTTGTCCGTTTGTACTTTGATTCCTGCAAGAGGTAATGACAACGTTCACTGCGCCTGTAATTTTGAACGTGAACTGGTGTCGCCGATGATAATCGAAGCAAGATATCTTCCGAACGATTATTTTCGTTCGATTTTGAGACAGCCTATGGGAGTCTGTTGTTCACGTGCCCCCTGGGATCCCCATGGGCACGCCATTCTTGATGCATTTCACGCGGGTTCTCTTTGAAATTTCCGATGTAATCCGAAGAATACCCCGATGTTTTTCGGACAGCTTCTAGCAGGCTTACTCTTGCTGCGCAGAATCTTTGAAAGAACTCAGCACCTCACCGTCTTCAGGAATTCTGCGTTCAATATGCGCACGAAGAACTTGTCCTTGACTTATATAGTCTAGGAGTAAAAAATACAGGGTTCTTCTTCTAGCCGCTGAAGACGCCCGAGCTGACATCGGGAGCACCAATACATGACATACAGGAGCTGATTCGGGAGCGCCGTTGCAGGGTATAGAGGTGCTGACGTCAGGAGCGCTGGTCTGGGGCGTGCAGCAACTGATGTTAACAGCACCGGTACACGGCATGTAGGACCTAACTGGAAATCCAGTGAACGGCAGACAGGGGTTGAGGTCGACAGCATTGGTGCGGAGCATGCCGGAGCTCATGTTGGAAGTACCGGTGTAGAAGACGCAGTAGCGGACACCGGGATCAGCGGTAAAAGGCTTCGAGGAGCTGACGTGGAAGGCGCTTGTTCAGGGCATGCAGAAACCGATGCCGACAGCACCGGTGCACAGTGCACGGCATGTAGGAGCTGACTGGAAAGTCTGTGAACGGGACACTGGGGTTGAGGTCGACAGCACCGGTGCAGGGCCTGCTGGAACTGATGTCGGACGCACTGATGCTGGACGTGCAGGAGTACTACTCTTCGTGGAGTTCAGGGACTCGAGTTGGATGATGAAGGCCTGGGAACAATACATCAGCACATCAGCAGGGAAAAGTCCATACCTATGTAAAACAAACTAAAATTTCCAGCATTCAAATTTGCAGTTTCCATATGATCAGTGAGAACAGCCAGAAATATAGTTAAAGTTTGACATCACTCACGAATCATTGTCCTTATTCTGAACTAGATCCTGGCTACCTTCAGACCACCTCTGTCCCATGCTGATAGTATTAGGCAAGGTAAGGAAAGACATCCATGCTCTTGCTCTGCTCTTTTCTTCCAGCTATAAAGCAACTGACAGGTACAGATCTCTTCTGATTACAGGGGTGATGGGTGTCAGTTACACAGGATATCCACCGACAGAGAGAATAATCAACCTGGAATGACAAAAGGCAGCAGTTTTAAGCTCCTGTTTTGACCTTATCTTTCAGCAGTGTCGAAACATTTTCAGATTTTGGTTGAAAATGGCACCTAGCTGGGAATACTTTTCTGCTCTTAACTCCACCACCAACGCCAACGCCAACGCCAACGCCCCCCCCCCAAAAAAAAAAAATACAGCGTTTTCACTTCCATCACTTCATGCTGTTGCACTAAAAAAGAAACAAACAAAAAAAAGTGAAAAGGCCTGATAATCAGAAACATGCAGCTTGCAATTTGTGTTGCCTGCATTGATCTTCAGGCACACTGGGTTGGATTCATATTCAGGTCAGCGTTGGATTCATATTTAGAGATCCTGGTTCTAGAGGGAAATTTTTGTATCATGCAATCTGGAGACTAATTTTGTGTTCGTTCTCTCTCTCTCTCTCTCTCTCTCTCTCTCTCTCTCTCTCTCTCTCTCTCTCTCTCTCTCTCTCTCCTCTCTCTCCCTCCCTCCCTCCCTCCCTCCCTCCCTCCCTCCCTCCCTCCCTCCCTCCCTCCCTCCCTCCCTCCCTCCCTCCCTCCCTCCCTCCCTCCCTCCCTCCCTCCCTCCCTCCCTCCCTCCCCTCCCTCCCTCCCTCCCTCCCTCCCTCCTCCTCCCTCCCCTCCCTCCCTCCCTCCCTCCCTCCCTCCCTCCCTCCCTCCCCCTCCCTCCCTCCTCCTCTCTCCCTCTCTCTCTCTCTCTCTCTCTCTCTCTCTCTCCCTATCTCTATCTATATCTCTATCTATATCTATCTATATCTCTATCTATATCTCTATCTATATCTATATCTCTATCTATATCTCTATCTATATCTCTATCTATATCTCTGTCTCTGTCTATATCTCTATCTCTATCTCTCTCTCTCTCTCATCAGGAATCCCCTTTTGCACTTCACAGTGAATTTCTGCCCTTCTATAAACAAGCAGCATGTTTTCTGAAGCAGCACAATCCAACCTTCCTGCGAGATAAAGGGAGATAATAATTTTTCGGAGAGGATATTGTTCTAGATGGTAGAAACTCAGGAACAGACTACTTTTCGAACCATGGTTTCGGCTAAAAATGATGCATTATATGTTGTGTGCATCTAACACTTGCTTACTACGCCTTGAAGAATACTATTTCACGCAACACAGAGCACTCCAGCTCAAAGTGCATCTTCGGACAATGTATCTCAGTTCCAAATTAACATACAAATTCATCTGCCAATGGGTTCTGTGGTGTCGGCGATGGATGATACAGTGTTGGTTGCCAACTGAAAAGTCAGCAATTGCGGCGGAAATAAATTGTCATGTCATCTGTATCATGCCAAGAAATGTGCTTCTACAATACGTATTTCTCGAAATGCCACATAAGGTTTCAAGTTAAAAAAATACCGTGAATGCTAGTTCGCTCCTGACAGATAAAGACATGGTAAAAAAGGTTAAAAAAAACTTGCTGGAGAAAACTTACCAACCCTGACAGCAAATCCAGACCTCTCCAAAAGTAGCAGCTAAAGAACCATTCCGCTTAGACATTAACCAACCAAACGATTGATTGCAACACTACCAGTACCATGCAATCTGCCACAAGCCCACCAGTAAAATCGTACTTTAAGGTGGTCATCAGACACGTTTTACACACATTTTACCGCCATAAAGCAAACAAAGTGGTTTGGCTTTGTTAGGTTATGTAAGATTATATTTTTAGAGATGTAGATTTATATTAGATTTGGACACTACGATTTTTAAAATTGTCAAAAATGGAACTTGCTTTCCTTCGAAAGTAGGTCAGGCTAGGGGATCATTTGTGCTTTAAGGGGTTTTATGAATTCTTTGAATTTGTCTTCCCAGTACACTGTTTATGAATGTGACCAATATGCTGAGAATACTCATTTTCTGTACAAATGCTTACTTTTCAGTTTGTGAGTAAAATAACACCAAAAAAGGGGGCTTTGCTAGGGAACATAGTATAAAAAGTAAGGTTTACAAAATATAACAAAAATGCAGCATAACCTAACCTAACCTAGCCCTTTGGAGGACAAACATGAAAATAAGCAGAATTTGAAAAATTTCAAACAATTATCCTCCTAAAATTATCCAAATAAAAACAAAACCTACCCTAATCTAGCATAACACAGCATGTCCACCAATCAACCCAAAATAGCATGTTTTTAAAACAAACAATTCCCAAATTTTGTGCTTTTTTGGGGTGGGAGGGGGTTCTACTTTCAAAAATTTGCATCACATATAACTTAAAAAGCCTAAACTAACCTAGCCTAACCAAGCCTAACCCATTTACTTGTTTTATGGAGGTAAAATGTGTGCAAAAGTTGTCTTGTGAACACCTTAAAGCACAATAATATCCTGGCTGTATTAGGTTAGGCTGGATCAGGTTTTCCTTTTAAATTTGAGAATCTTGAGGCAAGGAAATATTTTAAATTTTTCCACTTATTTTTGGGGTTTCTTTCTCTTAAAAAGGAGGTTAGCCTAAGTTACATGTCACTTTGTGAACAATTTTATGCCATATTACCCAACCCAAATATTTTTTGTGTTCTTTTGTTTTCCACTGAAAAGGAAGCATTTGCAGAAGAATTTAGTGGCAAAATCATCTTAATCATGCTCATAAATGTTACATGGGAAAACGATTTCAATGATTTACAAAACACCTTAAAGCACAAATATATCAGTGTATCTCCCCACATCAAATATAACATCATTTCAAGTTCTCACAATTGTGTGTAGGTAGTTCATGATTTGATTCCCACTTGTCACCAGCTCCAATTCCAATTTATTAGCATGGTCAGACTTGATCCATACCTTTTGTTTCTTTCCTTTTCACGCTTTTAGCCATAGGTAGAAAAATTATGGTATGCTTTTGAAAATAGGTAGCCATAGGTATGCTTCTGAAAATTATTGGGAGGGCACAATGCATTCATGAAGGCAATGGGTGATCACAAATAAGTTGGGCATACCATATATGGTCCCTATTAAAACTTGATTTTTGTGTGGGGAAGTCAACATTGGGGGGGGGGAGAAGTGTCGTCCCAAAAGCATACGAAGCTACACCTCTGCCTTTAGCCATCGGCACCTAGGTACCGTAGAACTGACATACCAATATGAATAGTAAATGCTATCTGCCGTGACTGGCACAGCATCATTCGTCTCCAACCGCTACTCTGGCTTCGCAGGCTTTGCCAGGCAATTCACAACTCCTGACTACATAGTGCTAATCAGTCGAAAATCATTCAATATTAGCAAAACTTACCAACTCAAACTCCAGCTAAGGAGGCTTGAAACAGTGGGTATAAATCGGCGTCGACTAGGACCGTTCAAACTTGAATTAAAATGCTCAAAATCAATGAATCAATCAATAAATCAATCCAAATCAATAGAGAATTTCCGTTGATTTGATGACGTTTCAGTTCGTTCATTGAATGCTCATGACTGGATCTTTTCTTTTTACCATTTATTTTTACATATGTTATATATGGACGTCTATTGTACACAAATATATATATATATATTTATTTATTTATTTATTTATTTTTTACAAAGTGTAATATGTGCGAATACAATGTTAATGACGTCATTTAGTAACGAATGAAATGGAAACGAATGGTAGTAACTTGGCTTCGCACAGCGATACGGCTACGAAATTGTTGACTAGGGACCCTATTTGTGCCTCCAATTTGACTTTCGAAGGACTTGTGACTGGTTCTAACTGGGGATCACGGCTGTTGATTTCTGTTTTGTGTGTGTGTGGGGGGGGGGAGGGGGTAGCCCCATTTTCTTTTTATGGTTCTTCCATTCCATTTCAGCATTCAGCTGAAAAAATCATTCGGAGTGACTCGAGCGTCCTGGAGGGGCCTCTTTTCCCAGTAGAAGGGGTATCTTAGGGGTCTCAAGGAGAAAGACGATCGCCCCCTTTGCATCTGGATCCGCCCACCCCCTGGGTCAGAGTGCATCAGGGGCCCTCTAATCAGGGCAGACAAGAGGGTCCTAACTGGCCAGGGGTGGATACAGGAATTTTCATGTGGGAGGCACATTTCCACGGAGGAGCGACTCCGACGGAAACAAAAATATCTGAGCGGCGAGGAGCGGGGTTGAGGGAACACTCCAGCATGCTGAAATGGCGCAATTTCGTCTTCGCCTTTTCAGAAGAAAAAAAATCCGTTGAGCGAGGGGAAGAGTGCACTCAAGGCATTCTGAAGGGGCGACTTCCCCGGCCACAAGGGCGCTACCTCTCCATGTATCTGCCCATGTCCCTGGCTAAGGAGCCCCCCTGATCAAAAGGTCCCAGTTCTGGTCAGGAGGCCTCGTCACTGGCTAGAGGCCCTCTTGTTAGGAGCCGCCGGCTTTGTCAGAGATCCCGTCTTGGATAGCGGGCTCCATTGGTCAGGCCCCTGGTTAGGGGCTCAGATTGAGGAGCAATTGGTCAGGAGCTCTTCTGGCCAGGGACCCTTTTGGTCAGAGAAACCACTCTGACCAGGGTTCATCACTGGTCCAGGTGTCCCCCCGGTCGGAGGCCCTTTTGGTCTGGGACATTTTCCTTTTGATCAGATAGTCAGCTCTGATTGGGGAAAAAGCTTTGCTGGCAAGGGATTCCGCTGAGCAGGGGTCCTTTTCTTCAAGTGGTCCTCTGGCTACTGGACCCTCTGGGTTTTATTTACTATCAATATTCCACTTTTCGTTTTGTGGCCTCTTTGCTTGAAATCCTCTTGGAAAATATGTGCCTTCGCCAGTACAAACACCCTGTGGGCCCCTGACTGCGAGCATATTTGTTGGTCATAAAACTGGACTGGTGGCACCAGTGGCGTCGCCACGAAATCCTTCCAGGGGGGGCAAGGTCGAAAGGGGGCCTCCAGTTCCCCGAAAGGGGGCCTCCATTGTGTTAGGGTCTCATATTGTTTTTAGGCTCTTATACTATGGTTCGAGGATGGGGAACATGATTTCATATTCGTCTTTTTTTTCTTGGCATGGTGCATCATTTACTCGAAACACAATAGCACTAATCATTTTCGCTGAAAACTGGGCCATACCAGGGTATAAATACGTAATATTTGGATACATGCATAAGTGCCAAAACAAACCATCGTCTCAATGCTTTCTCGAATCTTCCCGCTGGCCTCTAGATTGCAGCGAGCTGGCGGGGCTGGTGCTAAGCATACCTTACAGATATGTGCCATTGATAAACCCACTTTTAAGTCATCCAAGTCTAACTGAATATAGCTAGATTCATCACTACTGTTATTTATTCCCACCAGCTTGATGTCATAAGCAAAGCTTGAACGACCATTTCTCAGTCCAAGGACGACAATTTCGCAAAGGTGACAACGAGAAGTGGATTGCATTGGTTTTCTGAGCGCCATCTTAGGAATTTATTTATTTTTATAACATTTGGTGCTGGCTGCAAGGCAACTGTCACACGAGCTAAAATATATCCTCAGCGAATAAATTCACGGCAAGAACAAGCATTGAACAGCAATGCATAAATGACAATGCAACAATGCAACAATGTCAGTACATACATAATCCAAGCCTTCAAATTCCACGCCGTCACGCCCATCGTTTTCGCTGTGCTGTACCGTTTTGTAAATGAGGTTGAGAAGGTATGGAAGCTGGGAAGCTCTAATCATGCGGGCTGTAATAACAGAAAAGAAGCTTGTTGGAAGAAAATGCATTTAAAAACATCATTCGTCCCATTCTATATGGGGCATGGATGTTGTATTGTATGCTTATGAGGGGTAATTTGTCCCCTCAGTGTTGGCGTTTCCTCATGGGCGTATGTTTCGGAAAAGTATTGAGGGACCAGTGCAATACCTATATTTGCGTCAAGCAGGAGGGGGCAAACGGATTTGCAGGGGGGGGGGGGCCACCTACGCCCATTAAAAAGTCCTTGGATTTCGACCGCTATTTTGTCAAAGGGTACATTTCGAAATAATATAATTAGTCATCAACTAAATTGTCCTGTGGAGGGGCCTAATCTACCACTATGGTTTCTGATTGGTCGGATTTCAACCCTAACTCCACCACTCAGTTCTTAGGTTTTATTTTGGTATCCCTTGATAAGTTACCTCACTGCTGAAATTACACCTATACCACAAAACCGGATCGGTATCCATAAGATCAAGCTGGAACCCTCCAAAAAAGGAGAGATTCCAACAAATAAATGTCCGGGTCAGGAAAATGGCTCTGTTGCACCGAACATTTTTTCCAGATGTCTTAAAAAATTGCGTATGACACCGAAAAGCATACCGGATCTCGAAAAATCGAGGTGGGATACAAAAACATGACGCAGAGGTTCGAAAAATCAGGCCGTGATTCGGACTTGAAAAAAAACCAGAAAAGATGCACAAAAATCGCGTTGAGCCCAGAAAGCTGGCGTTGAGTCTCCGGAACCACGCGCCTGGGCGCGATAAGTCGCGCTGGGACCCATAAAAAATCGCACCGAAGCCCCAAAATCATACTGGGGCCCCACAAATGTGCGTCAGAAGCCCCAAAAAGCCCCATTCCAGTTCATAGCACCCGGTCGCCACGACGGCAACGTCAGTGCACGTGCACACCCATTTTTCGTATTCGGTGCATTCGCCACACTTCGTGCGACGCTATGGTTTCTGCTAGGCCTTCTGCGTTTTGCTAATTGCTGCCACCTGATAGACTTGCGCCATATTTGGCGTGATGGAATGATTCGTATGGGCGTTCGCTGCGAAAAGTCGATTGATTAAATTCGATCATTAGTTTCCTACTTTTCACATTTTCTGGTAGTTATGAAATGCGGTTTCCGCTGAGCTTTGATGCACTTCATATCTTTGCTGCTATCCTCCCAGATTGGATACCGAACCGAGGCCAAGCCTCAGCGTTCTTTTTTGGACCCGTTGCGTCTTTATTGGTCTATGATTGTGCATTATGGCTCCAATCCATTTTTGCTAGGGGCCTAAAGCATTTTCGAACCCCCTGCTCGTTTTAGGGTTTGTTGCATTTTTGTGCACCGATGATTTTTTTTTACGTGTCGGGGCGTTTTCGAAGATCCCGATGTGTTTATTTAGCGCCCGATCTTTTTGTTTGTTTTGGAACCATGTTGTCTTTTGCGGCCCCAGCCACCTTTTCAGGCTATTGTGCGTTATCATGACCCCTGTGTGCCTTCAGAGCTTCCGGTGTATTTTTATACCTCCCGGTATATATATTTATGGCTGCAACGCATGTGTTAAGGCCCTGTCGTTTTTGTGAGACTGTGCGCTTTGGAGGGCCAGTTGTATTTTCGGCCCCCGCTGTGCTCTTAGGGTCCCGATGTGTTTATTTTGGGCTTCTGACGCACACTTGTGGGGCCCAAGTACAATTTTGGGGCTTCGGTACGATGTTTCTAGGTCCCAGAGCGGCTTATCGCGCCCAGTCGCGTGGTTCTGAAGACCCAACCCCAGTTTTCTGGGCTCAATACGATTTTGTGAAACTTTTCTGATTTTTTAAAAAGTCCGAATCCCAGCCTGATTTCTCGAGTCCTTCGCGCCATGTTTTTGTATCCCACCTCGATTGTTCGAGATCCGGTTTGTTTTTCGGTGCCGTACGCAATCTGTGAAGGCATCTGATAACATGTTCGGTGCTCTAGAGCAATTTTTTTTTACCTGGGCATTTAGTTGTTGGAATCCATCCTTATTTTGGAGGGCTCCAGCTTGATTTTTTTCGGATACCGATCCGGTGTTTGTGGTCACACTGTGCTTACGTGTGGCCCTAGACGGCAATTTTTTAGAGCCTCGACGGGACTACCGATGGAAATTGTGGGTCCCGAGCGCGATATTTGGGGGGCCCGGTTCGAGTTTGTGCGACGCGTTGTATTTAGCTGTGGCCCCAACGCGATTTTGGCGGTTCCTGTCGCAATTGTTCGGGCCTCGGAGCGAGTTTCCCGGGGCTCGCCGTATTTATTTGGAGACCCATACGCGAATTCTGGTGGACCGACGCGAATTTTGGTGGCCCCAGCGCGATTTCTGAGGCCCCGACGCGATTCTTGGGAGCTTATCCCTCTCAGGATGGAGGGGGCATTTGCCCCTTTGATATAGCACTGCGGCCACTGAATAATTTTTTTTGTCCCAGAGTGACATTCCGGTTAAGACTGATTTTTATGGCAGCTACAACTTTTGGGGTCCCGGCGCGACCTTCTGGGCCTCCAGTGTGATTTTCAAGGGCTGCGACGCGATTTTTTTAGTCCAATGTGATCTTTTGGGCCCCGACGTCATTTTCTTGGATCCCTAGCGCGAGCTGTAGCGGCCTCGACACTTTTTGGGGGTCCAATGCGTTTTGGAGGCTTTTGGCGTCACTGTTGGGCCCCCAGAGTGATTATCCATGTCCGGATTGTTTTTCGTTGCTCCGGCTTCATTGGTTTTGGGCCCAATGAGACTGTTGGGGCACGGTACGACCTGTCGTGCCCCTGGCATGGTTTTCGTGGTCCGGGCGTGAATGTTTCGTACCCCAGGCTCAGCGTAATTTGCGGGGGCCCCGGCCGGATCTTTTGGGGCCCATATCGTGATTTTAAAATTCCAGACACGACTCTTACCCCAGCGTGTCCGGGGCCCCCAGCGTGTCTTACCGGGGCCCCCAGCGTGATTTTCAGGGTCCCAGCCCATCTTTTGGAGGCCCCAGCGTCATTTTCAGGGCCCCGGCGAGAATTCTTGGACCCCAGCGTGATTTTCAGGAACCCTGGCCTGACCTCTGGAGGCCCAACGTGGTTTTCGGGGACCTCAGCGCGACTTTTGGGGGCTCCAACTCTACGTTCAGAGGTCCGGAACGATTTGTGCTGCCCCAATGTGATTTTCATGTTCCTTGTTGCGATTTTGGGGGCCCGGCGTCATTGTCAAAGGCCCCTGTGCGACCTTTTGAGATCCCAATTTGATTTGTATGGACTCTGGTGCAACTTTTGGGGCACCAGAGGGGTTGTAGGGAGCTTGCCGCAATTTTTCCGAACCCAGCGCGATTTTGGGGGGCCCACAACCTCTCGTGGGCAACTGCCACTAATGCCCCACCCCTTCGGTACGCCACTGGATGATCATATCAAGAGAGTATGGTGCTTTTGTATGGTAAGAGGGATATGTAGCATGTCAAGCCGTGCTTACGTTACGGGTCGTCCTGTTACACGTGGTGGTATGATATGCTACGCGTGAGCATGGCGCCGTGTTGGAAGCCTGTGATTGGTTGATGACTGGAACGCTGCTTTTGACGTAGGTTGTTTAGACTTGGCCAGAGGCGTAGACACTTCTAAAAAAAATTGGGGGGATCCCTTTTGAAGTTGATTCTGATCATGCATCGCCTTAGCATTAATCTTAAACTGTCATGACAAGTGTGGGGGCATGGTCCCCCTGGCCCCCTGTTCCTGCGCCTATGCACTGGGCGATTTCGGTAAGTCACTGTGGCTGGCACGGGTTGGTGCGTTGCAAAGAGCGTTGACCGATGAGTCTCTGTTTATCAGTCGCTGTGTTCGCGGCGGACTGCGATTAACGTTTCATTTGTTTAGCTTGCAACACAAGCAAGTGTGAGTACAAGACTCTACAGTCATCGGCAGTGGTATCCAGAGAGCATCAGGGGCAGGACTGGAGATCTTTCACGAAGCCAGAGGGTCCAAATCCTTATCTCCAAGACATATTTTCGGATTCAGTAGAGAAAGTGAAGAATCAACATAAGCAGAGTACCAAACTGGTGGAGTCCAGACACTCCCAACCCCCGACCTAACCAGGATCTCCAGGCAAGATCAGGGACAAAGCCCGAAGTCGAGCGATGGTCATCAGGTGTGGTCAGTGGAGGAATTTCCGATTCGGAGTCTGGTAGCGAGCTTGGGCCAATATCATTCTTGTGTTTGTGGGGAAAGATCTACCTAACGAAATCTACACAAACACAAAGAACGCACAGCAACACGAAACACAAGCACGACGAAAAGCACGCGGGTGACGGGTGTGATTCCGCTCGAAACGAAGAGTGGAAGGACAAAGAGGCGACCGGTGTCGCCCCACTCCAAAATGAATAATAGCACACTGCGAGTTCAGCGGTGGATCCGACCGAGTGGCAGAGGGGAGTTGTCAGCGAGCTTTGGCAGCAGGCAATGCGTGCGCAAAAAGTACTGCACGGTGCATGGGCAGGTGACTTCCGTTTGCCACGTGCATGTGATTCGGAGGATACCTGGCAATCCAGTTGTTTTCTGGTCAGCGAGTTGAACAAGCTGCAAAGAGGTTTCTGAAAATATTTACATTCATTATGAAGGGAAGTGTGTCAGGCTAAACAAAGAGAAACTTTGGTAGCGGTATTTATATATCGGGGTATGTTTTAAATAAATTTCATCGAATACACCCCTTGGGCTCTTTTACGACGTATTCAACCGCCGGGTCATATAGCGTCGCCAACCTCTCACGCCGATTGGTCGCGGGTGGACTCGGTAAATGCCGTCGGTTGTGAGGTTCGAACCCACAATCTTGCGATCGAGAGTCCGACGGTCTACCAACTGAGCTACCGCGGCCCCCTCACTCTTTAGATACACAAAAGCATGTTAAACATGACACCGCTTCCGCACATGGGCAATCATTTACCTTGCCGACTCTTGAAAACCGCCACTGCTATTGCACTCACTATAGGAGGCCCAAGGCAGTGCAAGCCACCGGATATTATTGGCTACGGTTTGGGGAGTTGATAGATAGGTTAGTTATTTGGATTTAGAATGCATCCACATCATTGGTCACAAAGCGTGGATCATGTTTCGATGTAGAGCAAAGCAGTTACACAGCCATAGCTCAAGCAGTCGACTCAATTGAACAATTGCAAACTCGAACAAGCATGCTTCAGCGAGAAGCCACTGCGGAAATTTGGATTTTCTTTAAAAGAAAATACATATTTGTATTCAACACATGCTTAGCGTTCGAATCGTGCCATTGCCATGTCCTTTGAGCATTCCAAGATATTCCGTCCAACACCGGCCCCTCTCTAATCGTATCGAATCGCACCTCTCTATATTTATCGGCCCTGACAGATGGATCACAGCGAGACTTTTCGGTCGGAAACCGACCCACCCAGCTTCAGGGTTTCCCAATGACAATGCCTGTGCACGCCAGACGCTGGCGATCGTCGATACCGACGGCTGGTCGGTATCGACGGTGCAAAAGTTGAGCGGATAGCAAGGTCGCAATTACAGACATTGGTCGCATGGAGCCGGACTTAGAAGCAGAGCTTCTTCAGAGCATTATTAATCAGAACAGAACGTTTTTTTTTAACGAAATGCTAAGACAATCAACTTGGGTGAATATATTTATAAGTAGTGCTGCATCTCACCTCCAAATAATAGGCTGGTAAACAGCTTAGTAGAGGGAGGTCCTTAGTGCTACAAATATATGGTCCTTAGTGCTCTGTGACTTCAGCCTTCAGACACAAGATATGTGAGCCAATTCAATATGTTGTGCCTTCAAGCTGAAATTTGGATCGTCTGGGCTCATCGTGTACGCATTTAGCCACCGACAGAATTCTGCATTAATCCAGCACTGGTGCAAATTAGACCTTTCCTTTTCCAATTTTGCCACACCCATTGGGTAAAATTGCACAGAGAACGAGGAAATACGGGTAGCTAGCAAATGTGCTGCAACCAACAATGCGAGACTGTTCATTAGCTGGGTATTGACAGTTTATGTAGATCAATGTCTTGGAATTCATTTTTCGCAGAGTGGAAGGTACCAAATGAAGACAAAACCCGTGATGATGTCGGAACAAGTTGGCAATATAATAGGCATTGAGGAAAACGAGCAGGCAAAGGTACCGCCAAAAGATGATATTGATCGGCTGCATTCTGCATCTGCTGGCAAGGTGGCCATGGCACAGGCGCCAGGAACCGAGTATGGTGGACAGGCAACAGTAACCACAGCTGTGCGGTGTGAAGTGCGAGAAAAACGGGGTATCCTGTTTGCCCAGTCCTTCACACCCACTCATGCACAAGCGGAAAATTTGCTTAGTTCAGCATTCAGCCATGCTTGAGCACACCAGAGAAAAGCATTTTGTGATATGGAAGACTTATCGAGAGGCTTTCAGTGTAATACCATTCTCAAAGGAATAGGCGATGGATAAGCTCTCAATCACAAAACTTCATGGATGCTGGGAAACAACATCAGTCCGTGAAGAAGAAAAAATCGTGCTGTGCTCAATTCACGCGCTTTCGGTCGTCTTGCTACACCATCAAATGACTGGAACTGTGACAACTATTAACTGACAAGAGCAACACCAGATCACAATACTAGTGACTAATTGCGAAATCCAGTTCTTGACCCACTTCCCCCAGTCTTTATTGGCGACTGACCAATCTGTGTCCACCATTTGACCCGTGACCGATAATCGCCAATGGACAAATCGGAACAGGTGCCAACAGGGAGAGTGTGGCCCGGAAGCAGGGTCTGGCCGGATGAGAGACGTCAGCAAATGTTCACGAGGCTCGCGCACGCGTGTGTGGTCGGTCAGAAACAGAGTATCCGCAGAAACAGAGCATCGCTGGGGGCATGGCATCGGCAGCATTGCGCCGCATAGATGTGGCAGTCTTCATGCGTTGAATGTTCCTGGCTTGGCCAAAACTGAGGGCCCGCTAAAGCTGCCAGTATTGTTGGGCAAGTGTTCTACAACCACTGCCGGTATGCAGCGGCGATCACAAACCTGAACGCTTTGATGTGTATTGAACATTACGAGCGCCGGAACCTGAGGTGATGCACAAAGCACTGGTTTGACATAATACATATCTTGATTATACAAGTCTCTTCGCAATTGACACTTTGTGCATCATCCGTCCAGAGATCACAATACGCACTGGCACACACGGTACATAAGTCACGTGTCTTACACATACCGACCCTTCTTAAAGCTCATCAGAACACGGCGGGTAAGAAGGTCGATGCAGTAAGCCCCATATATCAAACGCTGGACAGATGCGTATGTCTCAGCTCACGTAGCACATAACAGCGGAAACATCGCCAGCGAGTTTGCCGTTGAACCTCGTGACCATTTCCTGATAAATATCGACGGAATATGCCGAGGTCATAATATAAAATAATTTAAATCACTTAAGCTTTGCGCAGTTACAAACGAATAACTTGGCGCCCGACATATTTGACCAGATTTAGACCGTACGAGGTCATTGGCTACAAGTTCATGAGCAACACACATAGTTTGATAATGCACGCGGAAGATCTTGATTCACTTGATTACACATCGCCTATACGCAATGCAACACGACAGTCGACATATGCTGGGTATTCAGCCTAGCAGCACTAGTGGATAAGGCTTAAATTAAGTACACTAAATGGATATTGATCACCTCTTAGCCACAGCCCACTCTGCATGTCAGACAGCAGGCCAGAGGCCAGACAATTATACAGACACCGCAGCATAGCTGGCAACTCGAGGTGCAACACACCGCGGATGGACGATGGGCCGCGACCACCAGCACCTGGCCAGACACGCTGTGCGTCCCACGTCCCGGTATCCACAGCACGCACAACCACGCCAGAACTGGCCGACCGCCCACGCACCGGCCACTCTCCGGAGTCATAGCCAGCTGACGCCCCACAGCCGCGAGCCAGTGGCGCCAGAACTTGCCGACAGCATCGGTAGCGAGTCAGAGTCACATTACACGTGGAAGACAGCGCACCGCGCGACGCCTACCTCCATACACGGCCACAGTACCTGGTAAATACACTATCGTGGGATAAATAGACTATCGTGGGTTGAGGGCTAAAACACACACTTGGCCGACACCGCGCGTGGCACCGCCAGTGGGCAGTCTCGCCACGGAGTCGCCGAGCGTCGCAGTCCGTGTCTCGCGACCACGCACACGCTTCAGGTCGGTCCGGACACGAGGACAAAGGTCGCACACATGGCCCGCAGTTCAGGTCACGACACGCACTCAGACGCGCGGTCTCAGATACGGGGACAAATCATACACACAATCGCACGGCACAGTGCCGTGCGCACGCGGTTCAGATACAAGGACAGATCGTGCATACGATCGCGCGGCGCGGCGCGTCGCCAACGCGGCGACAGCACACCTGCCGCATTCAACACACGTGGGCGAACAACACCCTGATATGGGCGCGATATTAAAGCGACACACGAACCCTGCGAGGCAAGTCCTTCGCACTCTAACAACTACGCGTGGGACCTTCCGCTGAACACTTGTGGATTGCAGCGCGCCTGTGGCGCCACCTATAGCGCCCCGCTTCCGTGCTGCCACCTGCAACCAGCTGACTGAACTAGTCTTCAGGTAGCATGTCGTTCACTTCCTCTTTGATAACGCTCATACCAGGCTCGTAGGTCATCTCCTCCTCTCTGGGGGCAGAATAGATGACACGTAAGGAAGAAGAAAGACGACCGCGTACCAGAATGTACACTCAATACATGGGGATCCTCCTAATAAATGCTAGTCGGGGGGTCACGCGCGTCAGCGACAGCAGCGCCACTGGAGACAATTAAGCTACGTCCCTACTTCCAACTGCAGCTAAAGCAATGCGGAATGGTCACTGACTGGGGGCCTCTCCCCCTCTTCCAACTAACATGTCAGATGAGGGGTGAAGTCAGCAAGCAAAATCAGTCGCTAGGTCAGTCACATCGTGAAACAATAAACATGCCAGGCAAACCAGCATACTTGACCAATGGTAAACCAACTGCATGGGAAAGTTAGCGAACCTGGCTCCTTGCCGCATCTTGCTGTACAACTCATCTTACTTTCCCTTGCCATTACACGCTCTTCTCAACACCCGTATCTCGTAGTTCCGCAATAGTCAAACCTGGGTGTACGCTACACACAAAACGCCCAACACCTGAGCCAGCCAAGAACAATCAGTTCGACTTTCTGTTCCAAGTTGAAGGTGCATCTAACGGTTGCGACATTCCAACAGTCGAACGCCCGACGACGCACATACCACACGTGCAATTTTCAGCGAAGCGAAACGCTGGAGCACACATTTCCACTGCATCGAACGAGGCATACTCGAGCCGGGAATGTTGAGGGTTAGTCGCAGCCGAAACATGCATGCTCACCAGGGTATTGTGGAGCGCCACCGTACTGCAGCCTGGCAGGCAGTATCAGCAGGAGTGTTAGCGGCAGCCAGAGCGGGGCGCCGGCGCCGAGACTACACCACCGCTGAGCGTGGTGTGAGCTGGCGCCTTCATCGCACGTCAGATCAAAGCGCCAGCACCGGCCGCAGCGCGAGCCCACACATGCTTAGCCGGCCGAGTTGGCGAGTTATGTGAAGCCGAGGCGTGTTAGTGGCGGGAGGCGGGTTAGGGGTTAGCGTGCAGCGTGGCCGAGTCGAGCGCCGTCTTAGGATCCGGCGGCTGGGACGGCGGCCGCCGCCTCGCCACCTGCCGGCCCGATGTGGTACCTCAGAGCCTCCGTCTCGGTCTCGTCGGCCGAGCCGCCGCGGCCGCTCGACGTCTCCTGGCCCTTGGCATCCAGGTCGTCGCAGACGCTGGCGCGACGCGACAGGCTGCCTCCGGTCAGCAGGTCGTCAGACACGCTGGCGCGCCGAGACAGCTCGTCGCAGACGCTCTGTCGGCGCGAGATGCACGGCGTCGCCACCGGCGTGGGCACGGCAGACACGTGGCGCACCCGCACCTGCCGGTCACAGGTCAGCGGTCACAAACGGCTCACTCGGGCCTCGCAGGCCAACAGCAGGGATCAGGTGGTCACACGTGGCGCATCTAAACCTGCAGGTCAGAGGTCAGGGAGTTACACGCGGCGCAGCCTAGTCTGCAGATCAGAGGTCAGGGGATTATACATTTGGCACCCGAACCTCAGAGGCCACAGGTAGAGGTCGGGGGGGGGGGGGGGGGGCTACACGGGGCTCACCCGGGTCTGTGGGTCAGAGGTCAAGGAGTTACACGCGGTACACTCGCATTTAGGTGGGGGCAAGTGTTAAGAAGTCAAGCGGCTAGTGTGGAGAAGCTGTATTTGAGGGGAAATTCAAGTATTAAGTACGGCTAGTTGGTATAGTGGGAGATATCTTACAGACGTTAGCATGGAGGACTAAGTTTTAAAATGCCAAATAAAACATCGAGCCCTCCTCGACACACCCCAGAATATCTACTCTACACCCCCTCCCCCCCCCCACACACACATGCACAGAGAGCAATCAGGATGTTGGGTGTGACTTCAAGGAAGCATTCCTTTTGTGCACAGCGATGTCTCCCACTAGTGCAATGCGAGTTCTTTCTTTGGGTTCCAAGGAGGTTCTTAAACAGACAGAGGAGTCACTACTGCTGGAGGGGCGCCACCAATACACAAGGAAGACAAGTATGCCGCTCACGACAACATTTTCAAGGATCTCGAGTCAATTCCTGGCTTCATGTCTGCATTCTGGTATCTGACAGGGATCTTTGGAAAGTCAATACGGTTCGGAGGCCCCCTAAAATGGCCGGGGTGGTGAGGTCGCTATGCTCCTGGATCCGCCCATGCGCCCACCTGTGGCGCCTTTGTGTGGGTTCCGACAATCACTTAGCCTTTTGCATAATGTGCAAAGCAAGAACATAATATTTCAGCCATCACCGCAATATCCACTGAACTGCCTCAACACAGGCGAGTTTACAGCTGCCACTCACGTTGCCGTCCTTGTCGGTGTAGTACCAGCTGACTCCGCATTCGGCCTGGCCCTGCGCCTCCAGCGCCAGGCGGACCACATCCCTGTCGAAGGCGTCCACCTGCGGCCGCTCCGTGTGGTCAACGTCCACCACTTCGATGCCGGGCTGGCACTCGGACGACGTTGCCACAGATATAACTTCGCTCTCGAGCCGCTCGGCGTCGCAAGTGGTGCGCACGGTCGTTGTTCCCGTGCCCCGACTGCGGAGAGAATGAGACTGGTCAGCAACGCGGGTAACCGCGATGGAGCGCACTGGCCGATCTGCGTATGGAGGCAAACGGCACCTGCGCCCACTCCCACGAATGCCTTTTTTATGGAACGGTTCGCACGAATCAACGATTGTCTAGGCATCTTGGGACAGTTTATGGAGATAATAATCGCTTAAAACTATCATATTGACGTGATCAGTTCAATTCCAAGGCATTTATGGCAATTCAATGCATTTTTTTAAATCATGTCCATCCCAAACCGCTTTTCCATTTCCAACTGAGATTTGTTGATCAGCCCTTGGGGGAGAATTCAGTTCCCCGCGCCCGCCCAGAAGCGATGGAAAATTGTTTGTTTTTGTGTGTAGGGTATTCTGGATCTCTGCCAAACAGAGTTTCACCCGCTTCAGCGAGCGCGCAGTACGCTTCCATCAGCAGCGATGTCATTACAAACCTACTGTGACAAGAAGTGATAGATGAAATAAGGGCACTGTCACATGGCGAGATAAAAAGATCACATAGACAACTTGTTTGACATATTACAGAACTATGAAGGTTTAGGGTAGGACTTCTCACACAGGCACTAATGTAAAAGTGTCTCGCTACGAACTACAGTAAACGCTATCGAAATATAGTGCTAATAGTAGTGCACGCTAAAACCCTTTTTTGGGGGGTTTTTGGGCGCATCAACTGCATTGGTTATACAGCTCTAAAACCCTTTAATTCATCGCATGGGACATGACACGGCTCATGCAATTTCCGCTTCATCTCTGTTTCATCAGTCCAGAGGCAAACAGCACGCATAGGCTCCGATATGATCACACCGTAGATGATTCACAGACCTGCATCCATTGCTCGGATAAAAATAAAATGCGTCAGCAATGTAATTGGAGCATGACGTCACAAACATCTGAATATAAATCAGGGCACGTCAGGGCAAATCAGGTATTCTGATTTGCCTCGACGTATTTTTTATACTTATACCTTAACAAAATCCTTAGACTTGTTTCAAGGTATAATGATAGGAGAATAACATCCAGGAGAAGAGAAGTACCGTAAATATCCCTGCACTCATTCAAGCAAGCATGGCACGGGAATAGTTCATGGTAACTGGCGAGCGTGTCCTGACCACCTGAAATATCGCTGACCACTCTATGTATAAGATTACTCAGGGTGTAGACACACCGGCGATAGTTGGAGGATCCAGCGTCATTCTGTACCAAAGGGCTAATTGCTAAGATCACGAAAGGTGAAGAGGTCCTCGACACGGTGGCCCCCACGTTCCTACGTCCACGAATACGAGGCATTACTGCCTCGTATTCGGTACATTGGTTTTTTACTAGCGCTCCCAGCCAACAATCTACTACATGCTATTCTTAATGACAAATTCTAAATTCTTATTTCTTAATGACAGAGAAATGAAAACAAAAATATTGCCAGGATACTTATGACAACATCAAAAATAACCACAATCTATTTCCACCATGCAGTTAGAAATCCTGTCTATTTGAAGACTAGACCCGCTCGTGACTAGACTACCCTAGACTAGACAAGACTAGACTAGACTAGACTAGACTAGACTAGACTAGACTAGACCACACCGAAGAATAGACTACCCGTCCATGTACGTCGCGGTCAATATCCTCGATGGGCCGGGTATGCATAAGACTTTCGCCTAGCTCCCTACCAGCATGACCACCACAACTGGCACAAAACTGGCACTGGTGGTCTGGGGACCGTGACAGGCACAACATCGCATCACCCAAACAAACGCGGGCACCACGACCACGTCTGCACCGCATTGGGTGACAAAAACAGCGTGTGCGTCACACACGTCGGCGCTGTTTGCCCGCCGGACGGGGGAGAACCCATGCCAGGACGCCGTTGAAGGAGGTGGGGGGTGGGGGTGGGGGGTGGGGTGAACGGAATCGAGCAGCAGGAGAAAAGGATAGATAAAACGTGGCATGATTTACTGTGCTAAAAACCATGAGACGTACAACGACTGCAATAATGTCCATTATGCCATAAAACACCGGGGTGAAATACTCTCATGAAGTGTCACAGGTCGTGCAAGTGAAGAAAACCTCAGATGTTCTGGTCAAATTCCCTTCGAATCACCTGGCGACATTGCCTCCATTGCTTACTTGGTGAAGGCCACCTGGAACTCGCGGTCGTAGCGTCGCACGAAGCCGGGTGTGAAGCGAGGCAGCAGCGTGAGTGTGGTGGCGTCCTCGGTGGCGTCCAGGGGCCTCTCGCCCTCCTCCAGACCGGCCGCTGGGACAGACGAGCACGTCAGCACCCTACACTGGCCACCAACGATTGACACAGCCGGATATGTAAGGCTGTCATGTTAGCAAGGTTGTATATCAGCAAAGTTAGCATACCAGCAAGGTTGCCTTGGTAGAAAGATTGTATTGGTAGAAAGGTTGCCATGGTAGAAAGGTTGCCATGTCAGTATGGTTGCCATGTCAGTAAGGTTGACATGTCAATAAGGTTGACATGTCAATAAGGTTGCCATGTCAGCCAGGTTGCCATGTCAGCCAGGTTGCCATGTCATCAAGGTTGCCATGTCAGCCAGGTTGCCATGTCAGCAAGGTTACCATGTCAGCAAGGTTGCCATGTCAGTAAGGTTACCTGTCAGTAAGGTTGTCATGTCAGTAATGTTGCCATGTCAGTAAGGTTGTCATGTCAGTAAGGTTGCCATGCCAGTAAGGTTGCCATGCCAGTAAGGTTGCCATGCCAGTAAGGTTGTCATGTCAGTAAGGTTGTCATGTCAGTAAGGTTGTCATGTCAGCAAGGTGTTGTCGTAATGTCATGTCGTAAGGTTGTCATGTCAGCAAGGTTGCCATGTCAGTAAGGTTGCCATGTCAGTAAGGTTGTCATGTCAGCAAGGTTGTCATGTCAGCAGGGTTGCCATGTCAGCAAGGTTGCCATGCCAGTAAGGTTGTCATGTCAGTAAGGTTGTCATGTCAGTAAGGTTGCCATGTCAGCAAGGTTGCCATGTCAGCAAGGTTGCCATGTCAGCAAGGTTGCCATGCCAGTAAGGTTGCCATGCCAGTAAGGTTGTCATGTCAGTAAGGTTGTCATGTCAGTAAGGTTGTCATGTCAGTAAGGTTGTCATGTCAGTAAGGTTGTCATGTCAGTAAGGTTGTCATGTCAGTAAGGTTGTCATGTCATGTCAGTAAGGTTGTCATGTCATGTCAGTAAGGTTGTCATGTCATGTCAGTAAGGTTGTCATGTCATGTCAGTAAGGTTGTCACGTCAGTAAGGTTGTCACGTCAGTAAGGTTGTCGTAGTAAGGTTGCCATGTAGTAAGGTTGCCACGTCAGTAAGGTTGTCATGTCATGTCAGTAAGGTTGTCATGTCATGTCAGTAAGGTTGTCATGTCATGTCAGTAAGGTTGTCATGTCATGTCAGTAAGGTTGTCATGTCATGTCAGTAAGGTTGTCATGTCATGTCAGTAAGGTTGTCACGTCAGTAAGGTTGTCACGTCAGTAAGGTTGTCACGTCAGTAAGGTTGCCATGTCAGTAAGGTTGCCATGTCAGTAAGGTTGTCATGTCATGTCAGTAAGGTTGTCATGTCAGTAAGGTTGTCATGTCAGTGGGTCCAGCCGCGCGCAATCATGGCGAAAAGAAGAAGAATCTTGGATTATTTTACGACGCATTAAACTGCTAGGTCATATAGTGTCGACAACCTCTCACGCCGATTTGTCACGGGTGGACTCTGTAATCTCGCCGGTTATGGGATCCGAACCCACGATCATAAGATCAAGAAACCAACGTCGGGCCGGCTGAGGTACCGCGATCCCCGCAATCGTAATGAAAACTAGCACATCACGTGCAGTGGTCAACAAGACAGTGAGTGGCTCGTTGTTTCGCTGAAGCGCACTTTGTCTCACAAAGACAGCGTCAATTCTTTTGAATTGCTCAAGGCCTTGGTGCGCAAAAAGGGCCGAACAATGAATACAAGTCACGCGGCCAATTTGTCATCAAGGTACCAGACATCGGCAAATTGTATCACTTGATAGCTCATATCTACAATGTTTTGTGTTGTTTTTGCGCCGATATGAATCTGTTTGATGATAGTGATGTAAGCCATTTGTTCCACGCAACGCTCCGGAGGTGAACGATTAAGATTAGGTTTTTTTTTTAAAACCTTGGCGCCATGCATCTCGCCCACCCCTCCTCATCCCATCCCATCCTAAACCCCTGCACACGCGTAGCCTCTACTCACACTCTCCGTAGGCGGTGACGTTGATGCGGCACAGGTAGCGAGCGTGAAGGCGCTGCGATCGCGGCAGGTGCGCGCTGAAGCCGTTATGGACAGCGCGCACTACCTCGCTGGTCATGCCGTCCACCAGGCTAGCCAGCTTCGGGATCTCGGCGCACAGTCTGTCGGCGCAGGCAAGCGATCAGGCGTGTCGCTCTATCACGGCAACTTCAGTGTGTACAGTCCGAAGACAGCGGAAGAAAAAGACAAACACAGAGGGGAAAAGGCAGTGGAGAGAGGAGAAAGTGAAATGGACATAGACAGTGATAGAGACAGACATAGAGAGAGACAGAGACAGAGAGACACGGAGACAGAGAGAGACAGAGACATAATAAAAAGAGAAAGAGAGACGGAGAAAGAGAGAAAGAGAAAGAGAGACAGAGAGAAAGAGAACAAGAGAACAAGAGAACAAGAGAACAAGAGAACAAGAGAACAAGAGAACAAGAGAACAAGAGAACAAGAGAACAAGAGAACAAAGAGAGAACAAGAGAACAGAGAGACAGAGAGACAGAGAGACAGAGAGACAGAGAGACAGAGAGACAGAGAGACAGAGAGACAGAGAGACAGAGAGACAGAGAGACAGAGAGACAGAGAGACAGAGAGACAGAGAGACAGAGAGACAGAGAGACAGAGAGAAAGAGAGAAAGAGAGAAAGAGAGAAAGAGAGAAAGAGAGAAAGAGAGAAAGAGAGAAAGAGAGAAAGAGAGAAAGAGAGAAAGAGAGAAAGAGAGAAAGAGAGAAAGAGAGAAAGAGAGAAAGAGAGAAAGAGAGAAAGAGAGAAAGAGAGAAAGAGAGAAAGAGAGAAAGAGAGAAAGAGAGAAAGAGAGAAAAAGATAAAGATAAAGAGAAAGAGAAAGAAAATAGAAATAGAAATAGAAATAGAAATAGAAAGAGAAAGAGAAAGAGAAAGAGAAAGAGAAAGAGAAAGAGAAAGAGAAAGAGAAAGAGAAAGAGAAAGAGAAAGAAAGAGAAGAGAGAGAGAGGAGGGAGGAGAAAGGAGAGAGGAGAGGCTGAACAAGGGTAACGTGGGAAGATCTTCAGAGCTTGAACTTGCTAGCACGTTTGTGGGCCGCGTGTCTCCGAAGTCCATCAGATATAAATATTACATACGGGCCGGGTAGTTCGCGTAAACTTCGCAGCATCACCAAGTTTTATTTATGCTTTGTGACAATTTTGCGTTGCGAAGAACACCACAAGGCGTCGGAATACGATGCTATCCGAAGCTTGTTATCGATAACAGTCTCCGGTAAGGTCCAGACAATTCACCTCTCAGTTTGTAGATCTGCGCACAAATACTTCCTTTCAAGCCAGCTTTTGACAGTTCCAGCGTCCCACCAGCTCAAGATCGAAGCCAGATTTTGTTATTTGTGTCGTGGCGCTAAACATACATCTCGTTTCAACGCAAACACATTCGCACGACGAAGCTTCATTAGCAGCACTGGCCACACTGTGTATGGGCACCTTGTCCCGTTACGTCATATGCTGCGTCGGGCGCTCAGCCTGCGACAGGCGCTCAGCCTGCGACAGGCGCCAGCCTGCGACAGGCTCTTGGCCTGCGACGAGTCGGGTGCGTCAGTCCTGATAAAGTGGCGTGATCGCCCTCGAGACGACTTGATAGGATAGGGCGCCACTCGGACCAGAGGGAGGTGTCGGTCGGCTGCTGACGCACGTCTGTCGCGAGGCAGCTTCTCATAATCGCCGCGCCCAAGTACTTATTGGATGTTTGGTTCGAGTGCAGATGCATCTCTGCCGATAGCAGTTTGGCCTACAGTGCACTATCCACTGATAGAGATCCGGGGCTGGATGGGAGCTGCATGTCTAGTGATTGTATATGTATGGGTGACGGATAAAAATTAAATGAATTGTCACGATAAATACATGTGCGCGTAAGAAATGCGTGTTGCACTCACGCTAGCATGTAGGTCAATGGAAAATGTTACTTTGTCTTGCCTACCCAGGAACCAAATAAGCAATTATAATATTACGGTCGTACATGCACAGCACTAGCTGAAGTGATTATTATAAAACGTCAAAAGAATCCCAACTACATATATCTACGCATCTGTCCGTATTAGTGACAGACACAACCTGCGCAAAGCTGGCGGGACGTGGCCATCGTGCCAGCTCACATCGCACACCCAGCATATCGTAATGATTAGTTAAGTGTTCAAACGACGGGACCTTCAAGCACATGCTAAGCGGATACTGCAAGTGCCAGAAGTGATAATACTGCACATCTCGTAACTTGTATATGCATGTTTGTGTAATCACGCTGAATCACGGTGAAACCCGAACAGACGTTGTGAGCAGTGGTGCAATATGGCCGAAAATCCCTGGTTCTTATGGTTTTGGGAGGCAATGTGTCTGACAATGTAGCACGGTGAAGTAGGAGCAGACATTGGGCGACAATCCTGGGTTCTTCTCATGGTTTTGGGAGGCAAGGTGTCTGACAATCTAGCACGGCTGTGTCGGCAACTAGCATGTGAATAGGAACCGTTGGAAACATGCATGTTTTACCTTTCACATGCGAGCAGGAGCTATGGGCGTCGCCACGTATCTTGGATAAGGTGGGGCGCGATGGTTTACAGCCTGATTTTTTTTTGCTATTCAACTCCATAGCAGCAACGTTTAATTTCAAGAGTTTACGGAACGCGTCTCCCCCGTCCTCTGCTGTAGAGAAGTAGGGGTTGAGGCATCGTCAAAAATTATGCGAAATTATGTGAGGATCCCAGAGACCCGGACCCCACCTATAATGGGAGACGGCCACGACCTTACTCCTCCGACATGAGGATCGTCCCTCTGCCCCTGCAGCACGGCAGTCCACAGTTGGCGCCAGGGACCTGCACCGAGTCACCAGACATCCGACTGTGTCGACGTCTGCCGCCAGACGCCCGGCGGCCACGCCGCCTCGGCTGACCGGCACCCACCTGCGGTACAGCATCTTCACGATCCGGTACGGGATGGTCCACGGCACGGCCAGGATCAGCACGTGCCGGATGCCCGGGAAGTCGAGGATCCAGTTGCGGAAGACGCGGCGAGAGAAGAGGATGTTCTGGTGCAGCGGCTCGTTCACCGCGGCCGGCAGACGGGCCAGCATCGCCTCCTGCAGCAGCAGGCGAAACGTCACCGGTCAGACGTGGGATCATGTGAGTCACCGTGCGGAATCACCTACTTCAGATGGGACAATCTTCACAATCGACGTTTTATTGGGACCGCAGGACACAGATTGCACATTGGTACATGGTGCAAGTGCTGCAGGTTTCATACCGAGGATATCGACAAATACATAGCCGAGAAGATACGACATGGGACCGAAGAGTACGATGACCTGGGGGCTATAGAGTCCCTAACATCGATAGAGGTCCATTCCCTTCACTACGTCTATATCACGTCACGTAAACTTAAGGCAAACCATCTGCCCTACGGTCCTATGTGGCTCAGGTATCTATTATTTGAACACAAAGAAACAGGCCCAACTCGCGCTTATACCCTCCCAATACGGCAGCCGACCAGCTATACTCCACAAGCAATGGCCAAACAACCTTCAATGACACTGGTAAATACACTATCAATCATTCGGCGAAACTGTGCAGTCATTGTCAATTTGCACACAAGAATCCGCTCCATGATAGCAAGCTTACAATCTTTATCTTCTCCTCGACTCGGCGAACCAAACGCTCTCGGATCAGTCACAAGCCCAGCTTCCTTCAATTTGTTGGCACAGTGCTAACCAGCTATCTGTTATTTTTCTGCCAATGCTGACCTCGACCTGTTTGAGGAAGTCACGATGTGCTGTTTGTCTGAACAGTGCTGACCTGTTGTTTGAAGGAGCAGTCGTCGCAGTGCTGATGCTGGATCAGCTGGCCGCAGCTCGAGTAGGCGCGCCCCACGATCTCCGTGGTCATCACGCACATGTTGCACTTCATCAGATCGTGCCGCATCAAGAACCGGATGGCGTCGTTGAAGCCCTGCACACGCCGCGTACCCCGACTGGGATTAGGGTTGGACAAACAGCGCTGCCCTGGATTTGTATGATCCAGAACGGCGTCCTCGGGAAATTATCCTTCACTTGTTTCTTCTCGAAAGATTGAATAGCGCAGTTTGACAATGACTGATAACCTTTTGCCCTTTGATAAACCCCTAAAACTCACTAGAAAGTACAACAAACTATGATGCCAGAAAAAAAAAACATTATTTCCAAATCGGATAGCCCCAGTTCTCCTCTCCAAAACTCCACAGCATGAATCCATCCTGATTGATATGAGCAATGCATGAAAGGAAACTTACTTTGATTTGCCAGGCACTTAGTCGTCCGGCAAGCTCTCAATTCAATTTGCAATGCATTGGCTCAATATATCCTCACATTCACGAGAAGCTGACACATGCAAACGAAACCTTAACCCCAGAGGATCGCCTTGGTAGTTGAATTGAATCGTTTTCTAGGAACAAATGTGACATTACATTTAAATCAACTGCGGTTCAGAGCTAAGCAGATCAGTTTGCAGTTCAGCGATGACGTACTGATCTAACATCAGCGAACCCCACAGAGCAGGAGCGCGTGAAGTTTGGCCTGTGAGGTCATCGCGAAGTGTGGTGCTCGGGTGGATGGCCAGGCCAGAGTGCTTGATTGATTGATTATTTGGGCTTAAGGGCGCGCAGACTAAGAGGTCATTTTGAGGACAGAGTGTAGTTTGGCCCTCACCTGATTGGCCAGATCGGACAGCGTTTCCGGTGACGGCGGGTACATAATCATGAAGACGCGCAGCAGGTTCTCCGGCGTCATCTCGACTCGGGTGTTGGCCGCATCCAGCTGAGGACACGCCCACAGAATGACGTCAGTGGTGCGGCACCAGTAGACGGTGGGCGGCCGGCGCGTCAATATCATACAGCATACGGTTGCTATGTTAACCGACACGAACATAATACATCGTCTGGCGAGTCGTTCATGAGTCAATGGGGTGTGTGGGAGGGGGATACGACGAGAGATGCCGCACACAGGCTCTGGTATGACATCCGACATACAATTTCATGGGCGCATGACGTCCGGCAAATTTCCGCTATGCGAGGGATTCAGAACTGGATAAATATTGTACACTTATCGGTTCTCAGCGATTTTCAATTGGTTACTAAGTGAAACAGCCAGACACCGTCGCACTTGGGTTTCACTATTGGCGTCATCAACACAAGGGACATGATAACGAAGCACCGGAAAAAACACCAGCCTACCAATAGTCACCAATTATAACCGACTTAAAAGAACCCAGAGTACAATTTACCACAACCAGACCGATAGTTGACGTTGATTACCCACTAAGTGTCTGCCATGATGAAGGCGAGGGAGAGGCCGGCGCCACTTACTATGACGAGACTAGGGGGCGGCGCGACCCACCATGATGAGGCTGAGCGTGCGGTCGCGCGGGCAGATGTCGGCGCCGCCGCAGAAGGGGCTGACGGTGATGGTGCGGTCATCGAGTATGGGCAGGTTGTTGCTGTAGCAGCCGTCCATGTAGCGCAGGCCGCCGAACTGCGGCGGCCGCCACCCGGAGAAGGCCGGGATGAACGCCGTGCACATCAGCGCCTGCCGGCACACGGCCCGGCGTCAGGTGCGCCGGTCTCGCATCACCAGGAGGTCGCCCAGACCTCCGGATCTGAACACTGTGTGGGCACCCAGGCGTCCGGAGGACATCTCCAGACGTATGGAGGACATCTCCAGACGTATGGAGGACATCTCCAGACGTATGGATGACATCTCCAGACGTTCGGAGGACATCTCCAGACGTATGGAGGACATCTCCAGACGTTCGGAGGACATCTCCAGACGTTCGGAGGACATCTCCAGATGTTCGGAGGACATCTCCATACGTCCTAGGATCGCCGCTGGTCGCGACAGTACAATATATTTGGCGACCCAGGCCACCGAAAGGAATGGGAACATACCTATTCCCATCGTATCCGTCTTTCGACAACGGCACTTCACGTAAAACGCGGGATTGCTTAGACCATACATGCAGATAGTTACTTGGTCAACTCCTGGCACAACGTCCAAACGATGCATAGGTGGACATAGAGTATCCATCAACTGAAGCGGGAAGCTGGCCGAGTCGAGGGAGGTGGGGAGGGCATACCTCGATGAGTTCCTCCTTGGAGCTGAACTTTGACAGGATGCAATTCTTGCCGTCCTTGAGTCGGGTGACCGAAATGTGAAGGCGACCCGAGCACATCACATGAGCATTATCCGGCAGGTTCTGCAACAGGCGACCCGAGCACATCACGTGAGTATTATCCGGCAGGTTCTGCAACAGGCGACCCGAGCACATCACGTGAGCATTATCCGGCAGGTTCTGCAACAGGCGACCCGAGCACATCACGTGAGCATTATCCGGCAGGTTCTGCAACAGGCGACCCGAGCACATCACGTGAGCATTATCCGGCAGGTTCTGCAACAGGACGACTGTCAGGCACATGCCCCAGCATAGGATGACTGTCGGATCGACGCCTGGGTGCAAGATGATAGCCACACAGCTCTCCGGGCACGTGAAAGCTGTCCGAGGAGCAAAACACGCAAAATCTGTCGGGGATCGACGGGTATGTGAAAGCTGTCTGAGGACCGACTACAAAAGCCCCACATGCTGTCGGAGATTGAGCTGACCAAATGACAGCCAACAACCATCGGATTGGTCAGACGGTAGCTGCCAAGTCTAAGGCGGAGCATGTCATAGTTATCGGATCATGTTCAAAACGCATAAAACACTGCCGAGCCGTGGCTGGAAAACTCGCTATGGCAACAGAGACTACTCGATAATTTGTCTGCATGATGGCAATTGAGCAGCCATACCGAGACATGTCGCCTGCAGCAGACAGCCCATGCACAAACTGCGTGACATTCAGAGACATGACAGCCCTCCGATAGGCAAAGAGCGCCGAACTTAGCCTCTGAATCACAAGTCCGCCGCAAAAAACACAGCCTCACAACGGCTGGCAACGCCGATGAAAAACGCCGGCCTGACGACCAACCGACTTCGGGATTAGAGTAGAGTCGGCGACAACTCGAGATCAGTATCAGCGTGGCTCGATATCCGCACCGGTGGTACCACATGTCAAAGTACGAGATACCGGCGCAATGTTCTCTGCACGACAGGCCACGGGTTCACTGGGGCCACCATTCGTACCCCGCTCACACCGCAGTTCCGCCACAACAGCGCCCAGTGACCTCATCGACTCACGCCAGCATCGTACGGCTTCCGAGAACGGTACATGGGTACGACGGGCTGATGACCCAGTCAGCATGACTCCAGTGACCTTGCCGCACAGACAGCTGTTGTTGTTATTGGGGTTTAGTTAGTTATTTTGGCTTTAGGGCGCTTCGACCAGAGTTGATCACTCGCGCCCAGTTATTGGGGTTTAGGGGCGCATCAACTGCGTAGGTTATACAGCGCCCCCACAGAGACAGCTGAACTGGCACTGGCACTCCCTTCTCCCTTCCCCTCTCCCCGTCTCCATCTCTCTTTCTGTCTCCATCTCTTCCTCCTGCTGTCCACTGGTGGTAACTCACCCTCTCCAGTCCGGCGCGCAGCATGTCGGGCACGGACACGAACGGGCTGAACGGCCCTCCGGCGTGGCTCTGGATCTCGCGAGCCACCATCACGAGGTCCGACATGACGACATCTGCCCAGCGAGAGGACCCGGTCAGGCTCGGGACGGTCGAGTCTCGAGCGCCAGGTGTGTCGCAGCTGCACCCGCAGGCGGCCCACACACTCGGCGTGATTTCGTACACAAGCAGATCATTGACGAGCATGTTCATCAGCCGCGGGGCATCGGGAGCCCCACCCGTGCGATGTTCCTCGGGTCGTAATAGTTAGAGGTGGCAGTTGAGGAATAACCAAGGCTCGGTCGGAACGGTAAGGTCCCCCCCCCCCCAATCTCACGCCAGGTGCAGACGGAGGGGGGGGGGGAATCCGTGTGACAGACGGCTCTGGGCCGCAGCCGGAGAGGTCAAGGGCGCACGACACAACGGGGCGGCTCGGCTGAAGAAGAGGGCGGCATGAGCGGAGTTAGGATTATATATGAGAGAGAGGAAGCACCAAAAAGTGTTACCGTTTCCCGCCGCTCAGCATGACAAAAACCCACTTATCTGCATTAAATAACTGGAGCGTACCAGGGTTGGATCTGTACTTTCTAATCCTGGGTGAGAGAAGAAAATTGTTGTGCAATCAAATATGGAGAGGATTTTTTTTTAAACCTATGACATCAGAATCTCAGCTTGCATTTCCCAGTGAATCTTGAACAATTTATCGCAAAGCAGTTAATTGTCAAACAGCAGCATTCAACCTGCAAGCGAGAAAAATAAAAATAATTTGCTGGAGAGAATAATCTTCCGGATACCAAAAATCCGCAAACAGCCTGTTTTTCCGACGCCGAGCGTGCCCGAGCGCTCCCTCCTCGCACCGGGCCTGGCCGGGCGAGCGGGGAGGGTGGCGGCCGGGCGGAACGGTCTGGGCTGGCCATGAGGCACGCCTGATGCCACAGGGCGCCTGATACCGCCACGGGGGCAGTATCTGCCCATTGCAGTGTGTGACCGATGTGGTTCAGAGTCCAACTAGTGGGCAACGTGTACGGTAGATAACGTGTCGCCACGTACCCGATTAGATGCAAACTGAGCAAACGCCCGAGAGGAAAGTCGCAGGCGTTATGCAATAGGCTGATGTCAATTCGGAACTTGTCTGGAACTGCCTGGTGCAGCGGTAGTAAAAACTACCGCGTACACCCGGAACTACGCTCCCGCATATGCCAGACAAAAATCGTGCACAAATGGGCGAATAAAAAATTAGTGGCTGGCGGATGCCGAACCTGGTTTTGAACTTGTTTATGGGTCAAATATACAATTGCCATTTTCCCCTGTCCGGATATGGAGAGCTGCTGGATAGTTGGGCTTCAACTACGTTATCAGGCCAGCACAAGCAATGCGCTTGCCAGTGTCCCCGAGTGCAACGGCGTCAATGAAACCCACTGACCTAAAACGGTCACCAAGGTTGCCGGTGTTTATGTTGTCAGTCTGACGCGAACGGGTGGCGTGTTTCCTCCGACCTCGACCTCACGTAGCATACCCCACGGCACTGGCGGCCAAATAATGGCAGCTGAGAAACGCTATGGAACTAAGTCTGTGATCCCGATGAAATTAAAACAAAGCCAGCAAAGAAAGCAACTAAACAGCCACGAGCAGAGGTCAAGCAAGTAAAAGCATACTAAATATGAATATACAAACAACTGGCTACGAGCAGCGTTCTTTCCCCACCACTGTCATTTCGTTCTCACACAAGGACGGCGCACTTGATAGATCAGTTTCAATAGTTAGTGAAAATGGTGCGTGATTGTCATGTCTGTCGCCAAGAGCTTTGATTTCCTATCCACGAATAGTGCACGTGCAATTGTGTTGAAAGAAGCATTCCCTAGACATACGAGGCCAAAGAAGCAACTACTACCACAGCACATCATCATTTGAGAAACTAACACCGTGTCCAGATTTTGACTCAGTTTTTGTATTTTTTGTTCTCTGTTCGAGGGGGAAGGAACCGCGATGCTACACGGGTACACAGTGCACGGCAAATAAATAGCACTCCGTCAGCGATAGGCTTCTACATTTGCCATTCAATAATTATCGAAATGGCCCTGATATAATACTCGCCTTGTAACACTTGTAGCTGCATGGTGGACCAGTATATTTTTGGGCCCCAAGAATTCTAATCTTTCCCAATTGGAATGGATTCAGTAGACTCATTTTGATTGTGTGATTTCGGCCAGTTTCTGCAGAGCGAGTCATGTATCTTGTGTACTTATTAACAGCACATTCGAAGAACCCTTCACAGAAGCTTCTTGCGCTGTACGGGGTTCCCAATTTCACGAGAAAAACAGCCCTGCCGAGTAGCGACCCACCGATAAAAGAAGATAATACGGTAGTCTGGTTGCAAAATGGTGTGTCCGAATATTTGAGGATTTTATCTGTTTTGCATCAAAAGGTTTTGAACATAGACAGTAGCGAAGTTCCACCTCTTCAAATAGCATTCAGGCTGGAACAAAGGTCGGCGAAAACTGGCAGAACTGCACTCTTCAGGCCCGCCAGCTAGTTAGTTAGTTCAGCCACTGGGGGAGGCGCTGGGGGACATTCCCCCAACCAATTGTATCCAATAGCAACCATCTATCCAACCAAATCCCATCCCTATGACGTGGACTGCAAAGAATTGGCCCATGAATCGGCTCCTACCAAAAAAAAAATGGGGGCGCTCGTACACCCATAACTTCAGCCCTTATCAGAAGCAAGGCAAAGGTTTCGCGTCGTCTGCCCATTCAAACTTTGGAATTTGGCTCCAGTCGTCTACCCTTTGGAACTCCAGCATTTAGATGAGAGGACGTTGATGGGGAGCTGGGTTCGTACTCCGTAGTCACAGCGAACAGTCTGGTGGTCAACTCCGGCACATGGAGCCTTGAAGAGCCTTACCACCCTGGGGAGGATCGGCCACGGAGGCCGTGACCGGCGTACTCGCCAAGACTGGCGTACCACCCCGGGAGAAGGGGAACCGGCCACGGGGGTCGTGACCGGCGTACTCACCAAGACTGGCGCACCACCCCGGGAGAATGGGAACCGGCCACGGAGGCCGTGGCTGGCGTACTCGCCAAGACTGGCGTACCATCCCGGGAGGAGGGGAGCCGGCCGTGACGGGCGGACTCACTAAGACAGGCGTACTCACTAAGACTGGCGTCGCAGATGAGCGCGGCCGCCGCGATGGCGCCCGCCGACGCGCCCGACACCTTCCTCTTCAGCAGCACCGGGCAGAAGCGGCGCATGCACGCCGCCACGCCGATGTGGTAGACGCCGAGGAAGCCGCAGCCGGCGAAGCTGAGGTTCATCTGGCTCAGCTTGTCGACGATGGACGGTCGGGAGACGGACGAGTGCAGCAGCGGCCGCGCTGGCAGGTAGGGCAGGTGGGCCACCCGGGCCACCGCCGTCTCCACCGCCGAGCCGAACTGCACGGTCGGCCGGCGAGGCGCCAGCTTGGCGCAGCCGCCGGCCGTGCCCTCCGGCTCGGGCGACTGGTCCATGCTGGTGATGTCCTCCTCGGCACACTCGTGGGCGGCGGGCGGACCGTCGAGCTGCGTCAGTGTCGTGGTGTCGCCCCCGCTCGGCTGCCACGCCATCGTGGACGTCATGTTGACCGCCGGCGCGCGGCAGGGGACGAACAAGCGGAAGGTGAAGACACCGGTGGGAGAGGGGGATTTGGCAGCTGTTCTTAACAGCTAGCAGTTTTCGCAGATGGGACTGCAACAACTGACCGATTCTGAAAAGAAAAAGAACATCACGGTAAGCATAGACAATGAACCGCTTGATTACCACGTGAACTTAAGCGAATGATGACAGGCCGACATATCCTATATCGTATATAGGTAAATATCCTGATGGTGCTCATGTCCAGTCATATGTGGATGCAGGCATGTGATGCAACCCAGATGGGAGGAGAGGGTGAGGGCTACAGGCACATAACTGTCATTCATAAGTAATTTTTCAGCCCATAACATGTCTAATCGAAATGAGCGTAGGCAGTGGCATGGGCATGTGCCCCCTCCTACTGGCGAAGCAGTCTGATTTATTCTAATTGCTGAAGGTTTTCGTTGGGCCGCGAAGCAGTTGTTGGTTGGGTTGGGGGCAATGTACTCTCCCCGATATCTCGAACATCAACCGGCAGATTTGCTCGCGGGAAACCAATCCCAATTACTTCAGACGTGATCTACATTTCTGTTCAAGAAAAGTCTGCAAAGTTTGACTGAAGCAAAAAAGAAGCAAAAAAGAAGCAAAAAGCTGGATAAATTATCCGGCCACCACTTTTTCCATACTTCGCAACCGATTTTGTCATACTTTCTTTCATTTTACAGCCAAGAACCGATATTCCAGATCAGGTGGAAACAAGTCTATGTTCAAAATCTGAGGCGAGTCCAGGCCGGATACAATAGCTAAAGTATTTTAGGTCGTCTGCTTTACTTATGCTACCTCCAATGTTGGACTTAATGTCTTAAACAAGAATAATGACCTCGAAGGCAAGCGAAGTACTACCAGTAGACCACCGAAGTGGCGGAATCGGCGATTCGAAAATTAGAAGCAATTAAATGTACATAATGGTGCCAAATATCAAAATTATCGCAGGCCCCCTGGCCCACGCCTCATTTGGAACCTTTCAGGAAGATCACTTCTGCAGAACGTCGGACTCGACGACCTGAGGGCCCCTCAACCCTGGTCCCACACACTTTTCCAGAGCAATCACCAGCCATGGCGGCACGACGCGAAATAAATGCATAGCAAGCAGGGATGTAGCCAACAATTGGCCAAGAGCGGAGTTTGCGAAGGGGCCCAGACTACCCCCACACATTTTAAAATCACCGGATTTCGTCGAACGTATTTATAAAAGAACCGGTGTGTGTCCTTATCAAAATAATTTTTGTTAGCAGTCATTGGGTCAGGACCGCTGGGTCCCCCACCCTCCTGAAATTGTAAATAGACATGGCACTGTTATACAGAAAGAACGCGGACCGCCCAAGCATGCATCAGGACGTCAATTTCTTTGGAAAGGATGTCGTTTCTGCATTTGGTAAGCGATAAGTGGATCCATACTTCTCCATGTCTTTATGTCTTTACAACAAATAACCGAGTTATCACCTCGGTGACCTCGACCTGGGCCGGTTGACATTCGCAAGGGCCCTTAGACGCTCACAAGGGCCCGCAAACATTCATAAGGATCTGTAAAGGTTCTTAGGGGCCAGATAACAGCCTCGGCCGATGTAGAGAGTCTCGGAGGTGGAGGTGAAGGTCAGAATCCTCACTAGGTTCGTCAGACTCTCCCGCGAAAAGCTGCTTCACAAGAAAAAAAAACAATATAAATGGAATGCGATCAGTGGCAGGGGCCAGGAAAACCTCAAACCGAGGTCTTTCATTCTGGGTATAATTTGTGTTGCCCCTGAAAGGGAAATTCTTGTCACTGGATCCCTTCTCTGGAATACGGAGATCTCCACGTATGTCCTCGGCGGGCCACAACAAACGTACTATGGCGATCCTGTGGACAATTACGTGCGGAACGTGGCCGCGCCAGGGGTCCGTGGCTGCCGGGGAGGGGGCTCCCCCTCCCCTGGCTATGTCCCTGATACCAAGCGGCTTGAACTGAGGGACAGCACCACTGCATGCCTTTGTTGCAGTGCATTTGAATGAAGTCTAGAGGTCAAGGTACACACCATGCTGGTACGCCGTACCGAGCCCGCTTCCCGCTCAACACTTGAGCCGGCGCCGACCGCCACACACACCATCACAGACACGGTCTGATGAACGGATTGTGTTGACTGCGCCGTTCCGCCACCTCTGCGTGAACCCTGCCATTGCAGTGAGCCAGCACGCAGTTCCACTTACCTACGTGAAGATCACGAGCAGCTTCAGCCTCCTGCACCTGCAGCAGAGACGGTGCACGGCTTCCCAGCTGACCAGCCCTTACCAACCCCGGACTGCCGATTCACTGGCCGCACGCCAGACGGCCGCTTTTACCCAACACACCTCCGTGCCACTATCGACCCAGCCAGGCAGGCCCGCTCATTGGCTGCTGCGCAGGGAGTGGTGTGACGTCACCGCATTTGACCTCCGGCGGTGCAGCCGACGATTGACGCGCCCGCCGCGGAGCATAGCCTTCGAGCCCAGGGAGGACCAGGAGTTTTATTATACTGGCTGCGATGGTAAGCAATGAGAATAAGGCGGTATTGTGATACGAGCATACAGTTAGAAGAATTTATGGTCCAATAGTTTGGATGTCATGCCCAGTATTTATAGATCTCACATCGCATGGCGTAATGCAAATGCAATGGCGATTTTAAAAGAAGGGTAATATAAACAGGATGGTCGGTATGAACAGGCGCGAGAGGTGCAGCGATCATCTGTCCCAGCACCCACTGCACCAGCCTACTTCAAAGTTACACCGTTCGATGCGCCGTGTCGAGCATGGGCGCGGGTTCCATTTGCAATGCATTAGTATAATTAAATATAAAAACCTACTTTTGGGAGTTTCAGCAACGATTTATTCCAACACCTACTGCGCGTTCAATTATGTAAATCCCTTCTAAATGATATCCGCACCCATGCTCGACATGGCGCATCGAACGGTGCAACTTTGAAGTCGGTACGTGCAACAGAAGCTTTGAAGTATATAAGTGCAGCAGGTACTGAGGTAGATAATCGCTGGAAGTGAGAAAAATCCCCCCGACAGCTCAGTCGGTTGGAGCGGCTGGCTTGCATTGGTATTCCCTCTCCTCGTAAGATAGGTTTCGAGTCACTTCATGCGCTCGCATAGCCCCCGGCTGGATTCACTTGGCAACTAGCCCGATAACTATCTGGGCGGCCGTGTTGGTGAATTGGAGACATGCACAACTTTCTGGTAAAAATTTTGCTGTTGAACTGGAATTTACAAATCGGGCGGTTGGGCCCTGGTTCATGCAACAAGCTCAGCATTGCAAAATGACCCTAGTCCATACAGCCATACCAGCAATAATTCGGACTAACCTTTATTTTTAAACGATTATGGGCTACAGTCTATTTTTGTGTCTTCTTATAGCATTTCCCTTTATTGACTCAACACAAAATATCCCGGTGGCTTTCATTAAGTCTGAAGCCATTGATTTATTGATTTATGCCATTGCTTGCCTTTATTCAATATTGTTTGGTCCGCATATATTATTGTCGCAAATGTTATCGGAATGCTTGTAGGGACGATTTAAAAATCGTTTCTAGTGAATTAATGTCATATTATAAATTACTTAATCGAGCAAATGGGGCAGGGGAGGATATAAAAGCGGATTTGGTATCCCGATGTTGGCTTTGAGTTCCATTTGTGTCTCCTGCGAAGGCGCGCATGTGCGTAATACGTACAACACATGCACACTGGCGGATCCAGGGGGGCATTTCGGCCATGCCCCCCCAAGCGCTTCAAGGGGGGGGGCATAGTGTCTTTTGCCCCCCCCCCCAAACCAATAAAAGTAAACTAAATTAAAATGCAGTAACCTTTGCTGAGGTTAAAAAATAGCTTTCCGGGTGAAATAATGTCCAATTTTAAAGGTATTTTGTTATCATTGTTTGGAAGCCCAATATAGTAGCATAGTAGACTCTGACACATCGAGGGTTCTATGCTGTTGAAGTTCTGCTTACAGCATGAGATGACGAAATCAGCAGTTTCATTATTCCTTCGTCAGATAGTTTCATGAAGTTTGTTTAGCCAGTAACGGGCAAGCGGACCCAGTGAGCCAGATTTCGAAAGCGGAATTTGAACAGGATGTTTTGTGCGAGTGACCAGTTGAGCCCAGTTGAGCAGCATGTTTCGTATGTTAGTGTTGTGGTTGCTAAGATGAAGAGACAGGCTACATTCACTAGCGGATCCAGGAAGGGACCATTCCGGCCATGGCTCCTCGAAGCGCTTAAAAGTGGGGGCCATAGTGTCTTTTGGCCCCCCGAAACCAACAGAAGTAAACTGAATGAAAATGCAGTAACCTTTGCCGAGGTTAAAAAATATCGACTGGATGAAAGAATCTCCAATTTTAAAGGTATTTTTATAATTGTTTGGAAGCCAATATGGTAGCATAGTACATTCTGACACGCATCGAGGGTTCTATGCTGCTCAAGTTCTGCTTACAGCAAGAGTTGACAAAATCGGATCTGCCAGTGTGTACACGTGTACGAACGTTGACGTGGTACAAGACGTTGAACGTGAACATGAACGTTTTGGTAAACAAGAACAAAAATCCCGCAACTTAGAAGCGGTGGAGGTAGGCTGGGGCCCCAACACAGGAAATTATGTTGTCATTAATTATTATTGTAAAAAATGGGTCCATTTGATAAATACTGGTAGAAGTCCGATGCTTTTAACCAAAAATAGTGGGAGAATGGGCACCCTCCAAATCCCTTCGACCCCTCCTCTGATGCAATTCCTAAGTACGCCACTGGGGGGGAGGAGGAGGGGCTGACGCCGAAAACCGAAAGTTGCCCCCCCCCCCTCAAACCGGTGGGCTAGATCCGCCAGTGCACATGCATGATAAAACGCAATATATACGATATACTGTCCCATGGCTTAGCCAGGTTTTTAATTTGGATCCAACACACATCGGACAACAAATTTCCGGTGTGGGGGTCCCAGAACTACCCCTACGATCTTTGGCGACGCCACTGATACTATCCATACCTACACACATGCATACACACAAACACACATCATGCACACACACATGCATATATATAGATATATAAATAAATATATATATATATATATATATATATATATATATATATATATATATAAATATATATATATATACATATATATATATATATATATATATATATATATATATATATATATATATATATATATATGTGTGTGTGTGTGTGTGTATGTATACATCAACTGCTGTCTTCAGAAACATTGTGAACCGACCAAGATTGCCCTCTCGTGGCGACTCGTGGAGACAAATGCCGGTTCACCTGCACAGGTACGGCACGGTGTCTGTCCCAACACTACGACACCGTGCCGTGTCACGTGATTGGCACCATATAGTGCCGCCACACAGCCGTCTATTTTTAAGAAAGAATAACAGTGCTGAGAGAAATTAGTGTGATGAAAGCTGGAAAAAACTAGTTTATAAGAGCAGCCATAATTAAGGAAGAAGAATACTACTTGTACTTATAAATACGGCAATAATACTGTATTGTATTTACAAAGAGTGACGTTCGGGTCTGATGGGTCCGTTCCAAGCGGGTTGTCACTGAACTTTCGTCGTGTGTGCAGAGTAGGCGCAGCAGATATACACAAGGGCAGGCGTATCAGAAGAGGCGGTGTAATTGGCTGCTGAACAGGTACGTCTCACATCCCTCGGAAGTCTGAAAGCTGACACAGCTTTGACTGCCGCACGAGTCCAGCGTGGGCTCGGAACAACGACACAGGCAGCAGAGGAGAAGTGCAGCTATCTATAAACACGGCTCGCATGACTCACGTCACGGCTGTTCTAGACAGACGACATTCACTTCTCTTATCTGATAATGAAATGTAAATTCTGCGAAGTCTCGTAATTACTTGAATCTACAGCAGCGACGCCACAGAGAGAAGAGACAGGGAACGATGGCTTTCTTTTGAGCTAAGCGATTGATGTCTTTTTTTTGTCATCCCCATATCGAGATTATTGACAGAAAATCACTAAATCGTGTCCGAAAGCCTGCCACCTGGAAAACAAATCTGGTTACGCTACTGCAGGACTATATTAATGCAGTTGTTGCAATTCGCTTCCCGAATTGCAATACACTGCGGTGCTATGCATCTACTTCACCCGGGTGTCTGGACCTCCATAGCACAGATATCGTAGGCGCGATGCAAAAAGGTGGCGTGGCATGTCGCACAAAGTTGGGGAAATAAAATTCGGAGTGCACCTCCGTCTCCTCCCCTCTCTGCTCAGTATGTTTTTTTCATCGAAGACCTTGGATGAATCACTTCGAGTGAACGCCGCTAGATGGGTAGGTAGATAGGTATTGGTATACGTATAGAATGTTCGTGGATAGCTTCTTTGGAATTTATGGTGTGGCATTGGTTGCGGTGTTGAGTATCATTTTGTCCAGGCTTGTAGACCAGGCTTCCCTTTGCATGCTTAGCCCAGATGGACCCCGGTGGCTCTTATTAAGTTTGAACACTTTATGACTTTACGAAGCGAAACAACCAGTGATATATCGTGAGCAAATATTTTATAACCTCGATATTTTAGAATATAATGATTTCTTCCTGTTGAAATATCATAAATTCTGCCCTTGTATTCCTCATGTCACTCTCCTAAAAGGACGGGAGTGTATGGCTGGCAAGCTTATGGTTGGCTAAAATGGCCATACACAGAGCAGCTGACAAAATGCTAATGGCAAATGAGTTGCTTTGTTTTATCCAAAGCAAACTGGGCAATGGATATACCTTCTCTAGATATCATCATTCAGTTATATCGGCACATTTCAAGAGGGAGTCGGAGAGGTGAATGCATGTAAAAAAAGCTTATTTGATCTGTGCGCTAATGCGGGAAACTCGCGATACAGAAAAAGGCTTGGAGTACGTTCATCGTACGCTGCAACTGCAGGTACGCACCATCACCTAGCCATCAGCCGACAACTACCCGCTGGAAGAAGGCTTGGAGTACGTTCATCGTACGCTGCAACTGGAGGTACGCACTATCACCGAGCCATCAGCCGACAACTACCGGCTGGAAGAAGGCTTGGAGTACGTTCATCGTACGCTGCAACTGCAGGTACGCACCATCACCTAGCCATCAGCCGACAACTATCGGCTGGAAGAAGGCTTGGGGGTCGGGCAAGGTGGTATCTTATCGCCGTACTTATTTACTGTATATATGAATGAGCTTAGTATTGAGCTAAATATGATCATGGTTGGATGTTGAATTGAAGCCGCGAATATAAATTACCTTATGCATGCTGATTGCAACGTTATTATTACAGAGAGTTCTTATAGTGTTGAATGCGTACCTCGGATATGTGAAGTGTTTGGAAGAGACAGCTGCATGCTCTTCAGTACCAAAATGGGTGTGCGTTTGGCATGCAGGTCTAAATATCTATAAGGTGCTACTCTGCCACAATTGTGCACTAACGCTATGTCTGGAAGGTTGCAAATGCGCACCATCTCCGCCATGTGATAGAACGCAATAGATGTCATTATTTAAATATTCGCACACAGTGCCGACATAAATACTGACAAGGAAGTCGTCTCATACGGCGATTGCATGTGTTCACTTCCCGCTAAAACGCAATTATTCAAGTCGCTATGTACCTCTCTGCATACCGCTCATCTGTGATACAAATATTCCAAGCGGGTAATGCAAGAGCTCATGATTGCCCATCACCCCGCGCTACAACAAGTCTTTTTCATTGGTTATACAAAACGTATCAGTTGGTCACCGTCATGTGCAGTCTTCATCTTTGCTCATTGTTCAGCTGTGGTTCGCGAAATGATTTATGGATTTACACAACTTGAATCAGTTTGTGCTAATAGTTTGGTGACGACTTTAGAAAATTCCAGTTTGAAATATGCATTCGTCATGAGGCGACACTGAAGAGCACTGAAGAGCATTCAGTGTACACCCAGTACATCCAAACTGAAGAACTGTGTTTGGTCTCCGTTATTTGTGTATGTATGTACATTTATATGGGCTTAGTTGCACATTTATATCGATTAAGTTGACATGGACGTCCACAATGCAGCATCTAGTCTGCAAGAACAACAATTATTGGACAATGTTATGTCATTGACCAATGCGTTAGGTAATTAGTTGACCAATATGTTTTGGGAGAAGGAACCAGAATTAATTCAGCAATAGACTGTATCACAAATACCATCAATTTTGCCCAATGTCTGGGTGGATTCGAACGTGCGAAAAAAATAAATAGCACATCAACACAAACATTTCTCTGCATTATTTATCCAGTCACTTCAACTGACAGGAGCAAAACCAAACAAAAAAGAATATCAATGAAATCATGCTTTGAAGCTTTCTCCTATCCTTCTCGCTTCATTTTTTTATCTTTTTTTTTTGCTGTATTTCTTACTGTCTTTGTTACACAGCGTGATAATAGAATAATCAGTGCAGGTGATTAGCACCGCATGCCTCTGTACTTGTGACGATTTCAGAGTCTGGTTACAAAAACTGGATAAGAATAAAATTAAGCTCTGAAAGTACGTATATCAGCAAACGACGGAGCAGGCCCCGGGATCACCCACACACGATGGAGCCAGTCCCGGGATCACCCACACACGACGGAGCCGGTCCCGGGATCACCCACACACGATGGAGCCGGTCCCGGGATCACCCACACACGACGGAGCCGGTCCCGGGATCACCCACACACGATGGAGCCAGTCCCGGGATCACCCACACACGATGGAGCCGGTCCCGGGATCACCCACACACGATGGAGCCGGTCCCGGGATCACCCACACACGATGGAGCCAGTCCCGGGATCACCCACACACGATGGAGCCGGTCCATGAATCACCAACACACGATGGAGCCAGTCACGGGATCACCCACATACGATGGAGTAGGTCCCGGGATCACCCACACACGAGGGAGCCAGTCACGGGATCACCCACACACGACGGAACCGGTCCCGGGATCACCCACACACGATGGAGCCGATCCCGGGATCACCCACACACGACGGAGCCGATCCCGGGATCACCCACACACGAGGGAGCCAGTCACGGGATCACCCACACACGACGGAGCCGGTCCCGGGATCACCCACACACGATGGAGCCGATCCCGGGATCACCCACACACGACGGAGCCGATCCCGGGATCACCCACACACGACGGAGCCGGTCCCGGGATCACCCACACACACGATGGAGCTGGTCCCGGGACCACCCACACATGATGACCCCGTAACCTCGCTGCCAGGTCCAGTGGCAATAGGCGTCATAGTGCAAACATGTCCATGACTGCAGACCGTGAGCCCAGAGGCCGATATAAATCTCAGTCACTGACTTACATACATACACACACGTCTCTCTCTCTCTCTCTCTGTCTCTCTCTCTCTCTCTCTCTCTCTCTCTCTCTCTCTCTCTCTCTCTCTCTCTCTCTCTCTCTTTCTTTTTCTCTTTTCTCTTTTTTTTTTATATATATATATATATATATATATATATATATATATATATATATATATATATATATATATATATATATATATATATATATATATATATATATATATATATATATATATATATATATATATATATATATATATATATATATATATATATATATATATATATATATATATATATATATATATATATATATATATATATATATATATATATATATATATATATATATATATATATATATATATATATATATATATATATATATATATATATATATATATATATATATATATATATATATATATATATATATATATATATATATATATATATATATATATATATATATATATATATATATATATATATATATATATATATATATATATATATATATATATATATATATATATATATATATATATATATATATATATATATATATATATATATATATATATATATATATATATATATATATATATATATATATATATATATATATATATATATATATATATATATATATATATATATATATATATATATATATATATATATATATATATATATATATATATATATATATATATATATATATATATATATATATATATATATATATATATATATATATATATATATATATATATATATATATATATATATATATATATATATATATATATATATATATATATATATATATATATATATATATATATATATATATATATATATATATATATATATATATATATATATATATATATATATATATATATATATATATATATATATATATATATATATATATATATATCTTATCTCTCTCTCTCTCTCTTTCTCTCTCTCTCTCTCTCTCTCTCTCTCTCTCTCTCTCTCTCTCTCTCTCTCTCTCTCTCTCTCTCTCTCTCTCTCTCTCTCTCTCTCTCTCTCTCTCTCTCTCTCTCTCTCTCTCTCTCTCTCTCTCTCTCTCTCTCTCTCTCTCAGAAATCAGCTGATTGGGTTTCATTCTTCCTTTTTTCGTGCGCTTTGGAGGAAGAATGGAAGAATTGGAGGAAGAATCCTTTTTTCGTGCCTTAGGCAGATATCTGCCAAGCAAGGATAATTATTTTTGTCCATGATTGCGAACAGTAAACATTTCCAATTAAATCCAGTAAGTACGTTTTGCCCTAAGCTTTAATCATTTGAAGTCAACTTGTGCTAAATATATAAGCACAATGTCCCCGTGGTTATGTATTGTAAAGCGCAACACTCCGTGTTCAGCGATAAGCGGCTACAAAAGGCAACAGCCTCTAGAGCACGACGCAGCGCTAGGGGTGTCACTTGGTATGCACCAAGTGGGAAACTGCACCCCCTAATCATTCATTTGTCCCTCATAATCATTGATTCCCCCCCCCAGTCAGACTGCAGCCTAACCATTGGTTCTATGAAAGCGCCCTTCCAGAACGGTCGTGTGCACTCCCCTCCCTCACCCCTGAACGATTTTTTGTTCAGCCGATGGCACGCTTCTCGGGATAAAAATGCCATGAAAAACATCAATTCTCCCCCCATTCAATGTCTCGAAGTGACACCTATGCACCGCGCTGATTACCGCCCATAGCGTTTTAAGGAACGCATCCAGAAAGAAGAAAGAAAAAGACCGGTCCAAATATGAGCGCGAATGGCTTTCGCCTATGAAAACTGTCATCCCTCATGGGTGTAGGAGGCAACAGGGCAGGTATTCAAGCTTCCATACCAATATCTTTCAATGTTAACATAGAGCCAATAGGCGTTAACTGAAACAATGCCCTCCTCAGAATCCTTTTTATACCAATAATTTCCTGCTTCCTACGCCGATGCATACCTGTCTCGGTCTTACGTTATCATATCACACGTTTTCCTCTGGGGTTCGCGTGGAACGGTGAACCGAAATATTTCAACGTTTTTTTCTGACCAAAATACTTCGTGGTAACCGAATTTCGTTATAACCGTACTATACTGCTTATATACATGCATATGTATATATATATATATATATATATATATATATATATATATATATATATATACGTAAGTGGCACAATGATAAAAACTATATTTCCACCAGAAAACACATCACCAACGTTTCGGCCAAAGGCCTTCTTCGGGAAGAAGGCCTTTGGCCGAAACGTTGGTGATGTGTTTTCTGGTGGAAATATAGTTTTTATCATTGTGCCACTTACGTATAACTTGTCAAAATAGTTCATTTATATATAATTTATCAAAATAGTACTCATATATATATATATATATATATATATATATATATATACATATATATATATATATATATATATATATATATATATATATATATATATATATATATATATATATATATATATATATATATATATATATATATATATATATATATATATATATATATATATATATATATATATATATATATATATATATATATATATATATATATATATATATATATATATATATATATATATATATATATATATATATATATATATATATACATATATAAATACATATATATATATCTATATATATCCTCAGAAATATACTAAAAATACCTAGAAGCCTAAGACATTATAGATAGAAGTTCTCACATTGTAGTGAGAGATCCAGTAGCCGAACAGTCCTCCGTGGAGATTGTTGTTTGGGGATTGTTGTTTGGATGACCACACAGCTAGGCCGATCTCACCAGGTCTGGCCGCCCCGCCTCCGCCCACAGTCCACTCTACGCCGACCCTGTCATGGCGGGCCCCCGCATGTGCTCGGTACAGGTCGAGCCCCGCCATCGTGCGCTGCCGACGCGACCTGCGGGGGCCGGACCTACTGTGGGTGCCGGACCTACTGTGGGGGCCGGACCCACTGCGCAGCGGCGGACCCCGCACATTCCCAGACTGTAAACAGAGTGAGCGGCCGCAGCGGCGGTCGCGGCGGCGGTCGCGGCGGCGGTCGCAGCGGCGGCAGTAGCGGCGGCAGTAGCAGCGGTAGCCGATTGTGCGCCTGGAGAGCGCTCGGTCCGCGTCCGTCCCGGCACCGGTGGGTGGGGCAAGCTGGCCGTCCCCCCCCCTGCGCACCAGGGACCGACCGAGCTGGCCGCCCTCCCCCCGCACCAGGGACCGACCGAGCTGGCCGCCCCCCCCCCCACACCAGGGACCGACCGAGCTGCCCCCCCTCGCACCAGGGACCGACCACACGGCCTTAGCTGTCGGTCACAACCACTGCCAACCGGCCGGCTGTCAATCGCCAATACGTAATCAATCGAAATCCGCGGCGGAAAAGACGCAGAACACGACAAAGCATGCTCCACTTTGCAGCTGCGACGCGATCCATTCAGTACGTGCGCTACTTTGTAGTGAACTTTCCCATACCACAACGCCATTCTAGCTAGGCGTTTTCTTGGTTTGTTTATTCCATTATTTTCGCATGCTCACGGTCAGAAAGATCACTGCGAGTCCCCCAACTCGGAATCACACCTTTTCTCATCCTCATAGTCTTATATCTCCGGGAAGTGCCAACTGTGTGTTTTTGTCATGAACAAAAAAAAACTGTTCGGAGATTTTCCAGGTGGTGAAGGCGCCAACAGGTGGATTTGTTGTCTGAATGGGTGTATTGCTGGAGACTGTCACTGTACTGATTGTCGTGGAAATACTGTGATTAATGGACGGAACACGTCCGGTGTGCGCCGCAGGACAAATATTAGCAGCTGAGTAGTCGATGCTCCCGGAGCTCACAGAGTTGTGTGGCCCGATGCAGGCCGTTTAGCAGCTGGAGCTCGCAGAGTTGTGTGGTCCGGTGCAGCTGGAGCTCGCAGAGTTGTGTGGCCCGATGCAGGCCGGTCAGCAGCTGGAGCTCGCAGAGTTGTGTGGTCCGGTGCAGCTGGAGCTCGCAGAGTTGTGTGGCCCGATGCAGGCCGGTCAGCAGCTGGAGCTCGCGGAGTTGTGTGGTCCGGTGCAGCTGGAGCTCGCGGAGTTGTGTGGTCCGGTGCAGCTGGAGCTCGCAGAGTTGTGTGGCCCGATGCAGGCCGGTCAGCAGCTGGAGCTCGCGGAGTTGTGTGGTCCGGTGCAGCTGGAGCTCGCAGAGTTGTGTGGTCCGGTGCAGCTGGAGCTCGCAGAGTTGTGTGGCCCGATGCAGGCCGGTCAGCAGCTGGAGCTCGCAGAGTTGTGTGGTCCGGTGCAGCTGGAGCTCGCGGAGTTGTGTGGCCCGATGCAGGCCGGTCAGCAGCCGCATAAATAGACACGCATGTTGCCCATAATAAATCGGATTGTTTTCTATGACTACATGATGCCAACACGACGAGTTGCAAGCGCCCGACCCCAGCAGTCGG